>CABFPE010000712.1:23921-38522 GCA_900660155.1 Hofstenia miamia | reverse complement strand
GGATAGACTGCTTGGGAGGATGCGTAGAGCAGAAGGAGGAGCAAGCGTGGGTGTTAAACTCGGAGCTGGATGACTGGGGATAGATGAGACAGAACGGGAGGCAGCAGCACTGTAGGAGAACATTTGGAATTGTAGTGAGGAAACATCAGAGGAAAGCTTTTTGAGGGATTCAGATAAGGATGATATGACGCCAGGGCTATCATTGGAGGACGGAGTCGAGGTAGAGAGAGCAGTGACCGCTTGGCGAAAAAACGAAATGATGGCATCTTTCTTCAGACCACCAACAGCGGAGGCAAACTGGGCATCGCTCAAATTTTTCAGGTCGGACAGCGAAATGGGGGGCGGCATAGCTGAAATCTAATAAACTGTATAATAAACAGGCAAATTTGAATTTCTTAAGATTTCTTTTGATTAACCACAAATAATTATGTTATCTACATAGGCAAATACATCTTGAAGATTTTCACTAATAATTATGTTGTTAATATGTTGAAAACAAGAAACACCATTGGTCACACCAAAAGGAATCCGATTGAAATGATACCAATTCCCTGCAGCCTCAAGCGCAGTGAAACATTTTTCTTCATCTCTGACAGGTATCTGATGATAGGCATTTTTCAAATGCAAAGACATATACTGGGAGACCTTCTCCACCAATTTATCAACGCTCTCTTTTTATGTCTTTCATTAGTGGTGACTAGAACTTGAGTTCACCAGGGAGATGACGAAGGTTCGATAATGCCAGATTTCAAGAGCTTGAAAATTTCATCAGTGATAAACATTTCATATGCAATAGATTGTCGTTTAGATTTGGTTGCAATAGGAATACAGTTAGGAGAAAAGTTTGCGAAAAGAGCCGGTGGTTGTAAATGAGCGGCTGACACCTGAATCATTCTCCTTTAAAATTAACAGGACCTACAGCAGCTACAAATGTCGAATTGAGAAGTGTTGATGCTGATACTGGCTTACGGATTGTAGAAGTTGATTGACAAACTTTCTGGAAGTGTCCTTTTTTCCCGCATTGTTTGCAAGCGGCATTTTGTGGAGGACCTAGGGTGCTTCTTGTAGCCACAGAAATAACATAATTGCTGAATTGCCACGGCAGATGCTGTTGGTCTTGTTTGAATTATTTGCTGAGGCAGATAAGATTGACTTTGTATTTCAGCCATTTAAAGGGATCTAGCAATGTCAAAGGGTGAGTGTAGTTTGTTGAAGTGGCCTTTAACGTATAAGAATTGATAGAAGACCACTGATAAAAGCTTCTTCTCTATTGATCTGCGGTAACTGGTTTGAAGTTAAACTTTTGTTAGTTTTCAATTTTTGAAGAAATTTGTTAAGTGAGTGACCACATTGATGCCTGCTGGGTGATAAAATATGCCGGGCGTAGATTTCATTTTTCGGTTTGACAAAAAGAGCATTTCGCTTGGTAATTGCTGCTTCATAAGTTGCACATTTCTCAAAATATTCGTAAATACTTGGTCAACAAGATTAATGAGAGTTGATAGATTGTAAAAGTCATCAGTGTCGAATGCAGGACTGTCGACAAAATTTTCAAACGTTTTCAGCCAGTGAGTCCAGTTCCTAGCAGTATCAGCACAATTGGGGTCAGATTCCAGTCGATCTGGTCGTAGATATTTCTCCATAGCGATTGAGTTTTAAGTTCATAAAATTGAATGGAAAAACCATGAGAACTTTTCAATAAGTTTTAATGAACTTAAAATTCAATTTACATAACTAAAACAAATTAGTAACAAAAATAATCACTAGCGAGTAACACTAAATATATTAGGCATCGCAATACATAATAATTACATTACGTTTTACAACGCAAAATTCATCACAAGTTCCTTAACAAATTTACTGTGCTGGGTTACTAATTTATAACGAGCAATTCATTGCAATTCCCTATTGGATATTTTCTTTGTGATTTGTTTATTTGTGAGATTTTCTTTGTGATTCGCTAACCTATAAGTCCCCAGTGACGTCATAAGGATTGTGGTTAATATTTATCTTCAGTTCATTGACATATAGTGTGCTTTACATTATAATGGCAAAACGTGAAATCTCTAGTAGTGAAGTGAATTTAATATTGGATCCATAATATGATGATGATATGTCAAGTTTGCATATTTCTGACTCAAAATTAGAGGAAGTGATTCCGGCGAAAGCGATCCTGAAATTAAGCCTACTCCCTTTGATGAAAATGAATCTGAAGAATGGCGGTGACTGGCACCATAAAAGAACCGTTTTACTTTACTGTTGATGAATGACCTAAAATTAATAATCATATTAGAGCAGATGATGCCCTGGAAATTTAAAAATGCATAGCTAACGATGATATAATAACAACTTAGTTGATATTAGTCAAATAAATTTGGTATGCAGAGTATTTCTGAGGCAAGCAACAGCGCATTTGGAATTCGTACATGTAGAATGCAAAATTGGAAAGATGTGTCTATTGAAGAAATATGGCTGTTTGAAGGCATATTTCTGTTGATGGGTATTGTTCAAAAACCAACTTTTGAATCTTACTTCACCAAAAAAGGAATCAAAGATACTCCAATATTTAGTTGTATGATGAAAAGGGCAGGTTTTTTGATAATGAAGTTTCTTAATTTTTCAGACAGTACGGACGCTTCCAACAATTGAAAATTTTCAATATGCTTATGTCCCATTAAGTGATATTTCGATCTATTTTACAAATTAAAATGTGAGTATGAAATTTTCTTAAAAATATCTACATTTATTTTTCACACATATTTTTTTCATAGTAGATCTTATCAATAAAAAACCGCGTTTGCCTAAATACTTAAGTAATCTAGAGGTTTCACTTCAGCAACAACCAAGTAATAAGCAATTAGCATAATCGAGTCTGCATAAAATATAAGCGTGAGCTGGTGACTTGGTCATATTACGAAGACATGCAAACACTGTCTTGATATGAGATTAATAAGTTCACGCACAGAAAACAGGAATGTTAATTTCTAACTCTCTCAGATGGTAGTAAGGAACTTAAACGAACTCTGAGACGGTAAGGGAAAGCGTCATCCTAGTTAGATGGAAACCACAAAAACTTCAACTTCGTATTATTAAGTAAAAGCAATAAATAAAATGGCCAATTCAATGTTTAATAACAACAATTTTTTGAAACACTGTTGATAAGCTAGAGATAATGGCGAACTTGTAGAATAATGACACGCGGAGCACGCGGACAAAGTAAACACTAATTTAGGGTCAAAAACGTTATGAAATACAATAAAATACTCAAAAAGTTTAAAATATAATCGATATAGACTGATAACTTGTCATAATTCAGCATATTTGTACCACGCGATAGCACGCGGTATATATTTAAGGAACATAGCATATAAAACCACAAAGTCATTTAATAATAATTATCTTTAACTAAGAAACAACAAAATATAATCGTATAATTAAGCAAATCTATAAACTTTTGGTTTTGATTTTTAATAAATTTCTTCATTAATGCGAAGGGCTACAGCAAATTTCAGCGAAAACAAATCTACCGAAAAACACTATTACAATGAAAATTGTCATACACTATAAGCGATTATATATTAAAATGATATGAATTGTCAAAAACTTTAAATTTGTCTATATATGGGGGTGATGGCTTCGACAGGCATTCGTTAGAAGCTATAATCTTATTCAGAATCTAGCAATAACACTAAACAAAAATTTTATTATTTTATTGACTAAATAGTAAAACAAACCTTAATAAACCTTAGTTTGTAACATAATGAAATGAAAATTGTAGTTAATATTACAATTTTGAAAATTCATATTACTATATTTATTAATTAAATTGAAATTTACGGCTTATTTAATATAACTCTATCAGGGTTTTCGAGTACTCGGAATGGTAAGAACTCGAACTCGCAAAACTTGATCGGAAGAACTCGAAAGAGAAATCATCAAAACTCGAACACGATCGAAAATACCGTAAAATATTAATTTATTTTAAATTTCTTTACCAATCGCAAACAACTATTTTTTAGCTTAGAATGACTGCACAATAAATGTTTTTATTAAACAAACTCGGAATTAGAAGAAAACTTGATCAAAGTCCTAATTTTCTTTAAGAAAATACTCGAACTCGAAACGTAAGAACTTGAACTCGATTTGAAAACCCCGAACTGTATTATTATACAAATTTTTCTTCAAAAATTGTGATCAATTGAATTCATATGTATTTTGCTTGTAAAAGAGAAAAAAGGACAATTGTTATTCCAATTAATGAAGATATTTCACTTAAGATAAAGACTTGATTTAAATGAAAAGTTTATAGATTTGCTTAATCATACGATTATATTTTGTTATTTTTTGGTTAAAGATAATTATTTTTATTTATATGACTTCGTGGTTTTATATGCTATATTGCTTAAATATATACCGCGTGCTATCGCGTGTTACCGCGTGCTGCAAATATGCTGAATTATGACAAGTTATTGATCTATATCAATTATATTTTAAACTTTTTGCGTATTTTATTGTATTTCCCATCGTTTGTGACCCTAAATTAGTGTTTATTTAGTCCGCGTGTTACGCGTGTCGCTATTCTACAAGTTCGCCGAATTTGAACCATTGACAACAAAAGTTCTTATTCCAATTTGAATTTGTAGATTGAATACATTTATGTTTTGCGATTATGATGTAATTGCGACAACAAAAAAAATAATTATTTGAATACGTATTCATACTTGAAGTGAAAAATATCAGTTCGGTATAGATGCTTGTCAGTTTTACTGAACACGTTTTTAAAAAATTTTTGACGTTAAATGTCTCTACCGCTTCTAAAATAACATTTTTTAGTCTTCATCGTCGTTAAGGAAATGTATGAAATTAAGCGAATAAGAATTTAAATAGATGCTGCTAAGCCTCTGTATACTCATAAATTAATATTAAAAGTTTTGCAGATTTATCAATTTTTAACGCTTTGTGTAAATCAAATTCACCAAAAAACATCTGCACAATACTGAAATAAAATATCCACCTACATCATATAATATGGCATAAATATTAACCAAAACCGTCTGTTCATCAAATTTTATGGTCTACATTCTTCGTCTGATATTCTTTACTATTTTACTTACAAAGTTAAAATGTAATATGGATAAAATGTCAAATATGCTTTATATCTTTGTGGTTCAATCTCATTCCCCCAAATCTGACGTCACAAATTATTAAATACCATTAGAGACACAATTTCAATGAAATGGTAATTATACATTTAAATAATGCATTGACTGTTTACATATTATATACATTTTTTTTAAGGTAAGTGTATTATATTACAATCAAGAGAGATACAAATTTACAATTTACAAAATAAATTTACATGTACATGATCTAAAATCTTACTTATAATAATTTTTTTTCTAACATTAGAATGAATTGTCATTTTTATGTTATTATTTTAATTAGAAGGATGCCATTGCACTTTTTCTTTAGTATTCAATGCTTCTTGTGTTTCTTGACGTATAAGCTTTAGTAGTCAATTGGAAGTCGTGATACAATTGCCCTAGCTGTGCATTGAGCAATTGTCATTGACAATCTTATAAAAGTAGATTTCAGAGTTTTGGCTGGTGTTAGAGGTGAATGGACTGCGATTCTTTTTGCAATATTCCTCAAAGCTGTTTTTCCTTCTATTCCCAAACGCCATATGGTGTAACAGCAATTGGCACACATCACCAGTTTAATTCTCTGCATTTCTTATCATTTTGTTGATGTTTTTGTTCTTCAGCCTTTTCCAGACATTGATATGTTGACAAGTTCACTCCTGAAATGAAATTATTGTTGAGCAGATTAATGACGGTGATATCAAATGCTGTGGACATACCAAGACTCCAAGTAGGAACAAGCACATCTGCTGGTCTTGTTAATGTGCCTTCCTTGTCTAGTCCAGCTCCCTGTTCAAGGATGGGGTTTAGTGCAGCTCTCTGGCATAATTCGTAAATATTATTCCAAATAATGTTGTGGTGACTGACTACATCTGGTCCACATTTGCAAGTTAGTGCATGATGTCCAAAAGGATCTAAGCTTTTGTCAGGACAGTATGGGCACATCAAACCTGCATTTGCCAATTGAAGACCAAGTCGTAACTTCACAAGAGCCTGAAATTCTGCTGGTTCCAACCTCAATCCCTGACCTGGAGAAGGAACAGCTGATAGCCAATCTGACGTGTTAGGTGCAGAAACAGCATTCCAACGTGCAGAGTCACTGATTGTGGAGAAATTATTCATGAAATCTGCATGAACTTTTTTCTCAATAGCTTCTGAAAGATGTTTCTGACTCTTACAAGAGCTTGAAAAAGAGCCATTAATGAGGGCTTCATCTTTAGACACTCTTACATTGTACAGTTGAATTGCTGTTGCAAGGGATTTTGTGTCAGAGGTGTCAGTGGAGGACACAACAGAAGCAATGTACGCAGCTGGGGCATGAGTTTCAATTGATCTGAGTCCCATACCTCCAGAAATAAGGCTCAGTGTTGCTTGCTGTCAGGCTTTTTCAGTCAACTCAATACATGCTGATTCTTCAAAGCACTTCATGACAGATTGATCAAAGGCTTTTTAAGGTTCAAGTATTGGTTTTGGTGGACAACATCGAGCTATGTGTACCATTTTGCAGAATCCACTACAATATCTTAAGAGGGTTATTGCAATCTGGGGATCTTGTAATGATGATATCTGTTTAAGTAGTTTCTCAGATAAAGTTGTTTTCTGATTTACATATTGTTGGCAGTATCCGTCATCCCTGATGGGTGCGCCAAGGACCTCAAGATTAGGAATGTTAGATTTCTTTATTTCCTTCGGAAAGTCACTAAGATCTTGTCGACTGAATAATTCACATTTTTTCAGGTTAATCTCCAAGCCAGACCATGATGTAGCAGAAACGATCTCTTGCAGACAGACATAAATTGCTTTATGTGAGCCACATAGAATACCATCATCAAGGTACCAGTTATTGTGAAGTAGGCCTTCAATGTTATTTAACTTGACTACCAGACGATGGAGAGCTAGGGCAAATAAGAGGGGCCCTAATGGATTGCCTTGTTGCACTCCAGCAGCAGAGCAGAAAACAGCAGTAGTGTGCCAAAGGATAGGCTGAGACTTGTAGCACCATATTACCCATGGCAGTATTTCTGGAAAGTGTAGAGCACATTCATCTATAACTGCTTGTCTGGAAATAGTGTTGAAAGCATTTTTCATATCCACTTTCAAGACTATAAAGTCATCATCATACCAGTGGTTCTCAATGATATTTCACATTTTATAAACAATCTTCTCGACCCCACCAAGGCAAGCAACACCAAGCTTAAAGTGCAGATACATTTACCAGCCAGTCTTCTATATATTTCTCCTACTGCTATTGGCCTGATGTCAAGTGGGGAATCAAGTTCTGTCTTCCTGAGAGCAACCAAATTTGCACCTGCTAGGAAAGGAGCAACTTCTTCTGGTACATCACCAGCAATAAGGACATTAAGAAAGCGTCGCAGAGTAGAAGTGAAGGATACTGGAAGAGTTGCCTCTGTTGCTTCCAAAAGATGTTCTGCATGAAGACCAGAGGGACCACATGCTGTACCCTTAGGAAATGATCATAAAATTTCAAGGAGTTTAAAATCATTTGGAAGTTGAAGTGCTGGCACCATAGAGTGTGAGATGGCTGGGATTGCCTGCACTGGCTAAGCCTTTAGAACATAGAACTCAACATGCTTTTCTATATAAGCCGTCATCAGCAAAGGTAACAGTGGCTTGCCTAGATTTTTGTTCCATTTTGAATTTTGATGTATTTGAGATTTATTGTTTCTTGGAGTGTGTGACTCCAGCTTTGTCATGCTGCTGCCAGAACGTGCTTCAAGGTTGGCCTATTAAGACTGAAGACTTCTTGCATGATGGGGAGAACTTTTTCTGTTTGATGAATGGCAGTACAGTTGTTATCATGTGTATTTCGTGATGAGACAGATAATATTCTCCCACAAGCACATACATATTTCTGATTTTCGTAAAGCCATTGCTTGGGCACTTCGCCTATGAATATTATTTGAATATGCCTTTCAAGATGCTGTATTATCATAGTTGGGGCAATTGATTCCTTACAAATACTGATCGGACACTTTAAGCCAGTTTGATGAGGGATTGACTGGTGTGATACATTGGGGCTTATTTGAAGTTCATCAATCAACTGTGTCAACCCAGTATGTGCTTCCTCAGAGCTATGAGATGTTTGCCCAATATTGGGAGAAGAACAATGGTCAGCTGAACATTGAGGACAGTAGAAATCTGGAGACCACTGGCTTCGTTTTTTCAATCCACTACAAGAAATGTGAATGTAGCCACATTTTTGGCACAAAACCCTAGTTGCTCAACCAAACTTACACTCACATAAACTACATTTATTCTGCTTCCTTTCATCTACTACAGATGATGTATTTGATCCATTTCTTGAGGGCATTCACAGTTGAATATAAGACAGTATTTAGTTCTGCTATTAGATTTCCTTTTTAGAATTATGGAATTTGGCTTCGTTTTTTCTGTTCTTTGATTGCTTTTCTAGTAACTTGCTTTGTAGTATGATAATTTCATTATGCGTTTTTTATTTCACAAGTGTCATATATTTTAACCCTGATGCTGTTTAGATCTAACCTGATGATTAAACAATTTCATTAGCATGCCTTGTGCTGTGTACTTTCACAATTCATAGCTAATATATAAATGCTAATTTGTTTTGTGTCATATTTACTTTGGACTAATTTCATGTAGCTTGTCTATTTCTATAAACTATTTTACAGATTTGTAGTGTAAAGGTGTGTTTACAGCTTATCAATGAATTATAATATTTTGCAATCAAGTGCTCAATTAGCACAAATTCAGCTGTAAACAGTTGTGAAAGATGATCAATTAATAAAACCAATGAAAACAAAAGAATGCATAATTGAGCTTATCAATTGCGCTAATACTGCTGTAAACACTTGAAAGACAATCATATTTCCACAATTGAGATGAAAGACGTGATCAAACCACTTGTGATACTTCATCTTTCATTCCTTTCATAATTAGTCATTACACTAGTGTAAACATTGAATCAATTATATTCATTTGAACTAGGGATGCAACAGGAAAGGATCATGGCCCAATTGCTTGAAAAAGTTAAAGAATAAAAGTTTCTGTGGGATATCTCTAATCTCAAATGTTTTGAATTATAAGATTCAATTGGGATTAGTCAGCTGTAAACACTGTATCAATAACAAATAAAAGTGTGATAAACAAGTTCAATTGAGACGCTGTAAACAGTGTATCAACAACAATGATTTCTTCTCAATTTAGAGGTATTATAAATCATTGATAAGCTGTAAACCCACCTTAAGACAACACAGCCATTTCTAATATGGAAATTACATTTTTAAATCCTGTAAGATCTGCTTTTTGAAATGCTCCTTTATTTTTGTAAACAAAAACTTGGAATAATATACCTGCAGGTGTGCCATTATCAAATAAAAATCAGAAACATTATTGATTTGTTTAAAATATGGATGATATAAATTTCTGTATTGCATTTGTAAATAGCAAACAAATGTGATGCACTATTTGATTTTTTAAATATCCCTGGTCCCCCTTGAGTAATATACTTGAGTAATAACTGCTTTTAATGCAGGGGTGACTCTCATTCATTGTTGCCAGGCTAATTCTACATTCTAGTAAATTACATATAAAAAAATTACATTCAACATTTTCAAAGTTATAACAACTCTATATTCCTGCTAAAAGGAATTGAATAATTTGCCAGCAGAAACAATGAATACTATCTGATTGGAAAATCTAGCAGATATATAATAAAAATTAGCAAAAAAATAATGAATGAATTTGAAAAAATTGTTACCTATTAGAGTAGTTGTTTGTTGAAATTTTATGCAGAAGTTGAAAACATGTTGGATAACTAACTGAGGAGGGATAATGATTATGTATGGCTACTAATGTGGTAATATCAATGATGATGCCCAGGTGGTTGTTGATTGTACATGATCCAAAGATATCATACTGAGGTGAGTTGTTCTCTCATGAGAAATCTTGAGCAGTGTGTTGCAAGGTAAACTTGTAGAAAGTAAGGCTGAATCTGTTGAGCATAGTTGGAAGCTGTATTGTAAGTAAGCTCATGCAGGTTGCCCAATGGCAGATTTGATTGAAGTGAAAGCCTGCTTAGTGTTACACAAAGTTTTATTAGCTCCACAAGAGTTTTCTCATAATTGATAAGAAGATTAAGATGTTGAAAGATGACCTTTTGTTCATGAGCAACTTGGATTAAGTGTCTTCTCTTAGTAATGTAGTTTGAGCAGCAGGAAATGATATGGTTGATGCTTTCCCTCCCTTGGCATTAGATATTAGAGCCTAAAAGAGAAGTCTGTTGTTTTATCTTGGAGCTGTAGTTGTTGCACTTGCCATGACCTATAAGTGCTAAGGTGAGGACACATAGAATGTTTTTAAGGAAGTGAAGAAATGCTTGATACTGGAATGTAAACTTTGTTCTACTGAACAATCTCTTACTGGTGCTTGTGTAAGCATCTACAATACCATTGGTTATTATGTTTTCTGCATATGCTTGCTTAGTGTTTGCTTGCATTAGCTTCTTATTCTAAATGGTTTTTAACTGTTCATCAATGAGGGATAGTCTTGCTAGGCTAATGACTTCTGCAGTGACTTCTATTTTGTTCACATGTGTATTGAACAGCAGCTTTCTGTCAAAGGTTAACCCTAGAACTTTATAGTCTCCAAGAGTAAAAAGATATTTTATTTGCAAAAGTGATGTGCATTAAGGCTGGTGTTCATTTTTTTATAAACAAAATAGCCTTTGTCTTTGAAATGTTGAGTACCAGGCCTTTTTTTGTAGACCAATAAGATAGAGTTTCACTAACTTGTCTAGCTATATCTTCAGTATTGTTAGTCATTCATAACATACTGTTGCAAGCATCCATTAAACCATGATTTTACAGATATCTGAGAGTTTTATCAGAATCTCATTAATGCAGATGTCCCACAGTAGTGGGCTCAGACATCCTCATTGAGGTGTCATGATCAATTCTGGAAAAATTTCCTATTAGAATAAAGTAAAAACTACAAAATAATGAACATAATTAAATTTCTATTTTAAATCTGAACAGATTTTCAAAGGACTGCAAATGTTTACTAAATGCAAATGGTGAACCTCAACATTTATAATTATAGAACATATTTACATATATGTGATATACATCACATTGGTTTGCTATTCACAAATACAATACAGAAATGTATATCATCCAGGTTTTAAACAAATTACTAATGTTTCTGATTTTAATTTGATAATGGCACACCTGCAGGTATATTATTCCAAGTTTTTGTTTACAAAAGTAAAGGAGCATTTCAAAAAGCAGATCTGACATGATTTAAAAATGTAATTTCCATATTAGAAATGGCTGTGTTGTTTTACACTACAAATTGTAAAATAGTTTATAGAAATAGTTAAGCTTCCAGAAATTAGTCTAAAGTAAATATGACACAAGAATTAGCATTTATATATTAGCTATGAATTATGAAAGTACATAGCACAAGGCATGCTAATTCAATTCTTTAATCATAGGTTAGATCTAAATAGTGTCAGGAATAAAATATATGTATATAATATGTAAACAATCAATGCTTATAATTATAGCACATATTTACATTTATTTAATTGTAATTCTGTATTTCAGCAATCATAACTACATAGAAAACTAATCAAAATAGAGTTCAAATATCTAATTACAATTTCACTGAAATTGTGTCTTTAACAGTATTTAATATTTTGTGATGTCAGACTTTGGGGAAGTAAGACAGAACCTATTGGTATCACTAAATAATTATCAAAAAAATAACATTCAAAAATTTGTGTGTAGTATTATTATTATTAATTAGCTTTATTTAGAGTCGAGTGTGTACATTGCACATAAGTATTTACATATTTACAAAATACATATTTACAAATATACAAAATACACATGATCTAAGCTAACAAACAATTAAAATAAAAATAATAAATACGGATACAAAAACAAAAATATAAACAAATCAACACAGCACTAAACATAGGTAAAACAAAAGAATAAAACAACTCGCAGTTTAAATGTTTCGCCATCTATTTAATCGTTTGGAATAACCAAATTCATATTGTTCTTTAAGTAAATTATGTTTCAATAGTTTTTTGAATGATTTTACATTTTCCGATTTTCTTATATTCAGTGGCAATTTGTTCCATGCGCTGCAAGTTTTTGAAGTTACAGAGTTTTTCCAGTATTTACTCTTTATAATATGCATTTAGCATTCCAATTTTAGAGTCTACTGACGCCATATAGATTAAACTTTAGAACGACTACGAAAAAGTTCAAGGCTCTACTAAAATGTAAAAAATATTAATGTAATTTATATACTGTCCTTTCAGAATTGTGATTGCATAGAACAAGCGCAATAAATGGTTCGGTGTTTTTAATTTCTTAAAATGAAGCAACTATATATATATTCAAAATTAAGACTTTACTCTTAAATTTAGACAGCGTTTTGCTTTCATTCTATTGAAGTGCAATAAAACCTTATTGGGTTAGGTTAGGGGGGGGTTTGGACTAGACTATTCAGTTACTAAATAATTTATATTGATAGTTCGCTAAGCATACACGACCCATATCTAATGTATGAATTTCAGTAGAAGTTTATTTTATTCAATAACAACAAAACGTGACAATTTTTTTAAATAACAATTTGCTTAGAAATGCACAATTTCTAGAATAAATCTTGGTCTTACCAAGATGATTCTTTGCAATATTTGATGTGTAATTAGACTATTTGGCATGATTGGCTAATAACTTGGGGGTCAGTCAAACTGAATCTCGTCGTATTCCAATATTTCTGCAACGGTGCGATTCGTACATAATTTACTAGAAATCCATATAGTTAATATGTATATTACATATAGGAAATTTATTATTTTATCCTTTTAATCAATATTTAAATATAATTTTACAAATTATATATTTTTGCTAAATTTATAAGTCCTGAGTGGACATATCTCTTGCCTCCCTAGTTAAGCTCATGAATGAAACGTATATAATTAATCATATTATAGCTTAGCGAAGTGTCACATCCGTCAAACATACTTTTCCATTTTATCTGCAAACAAAAACTTCACATTATATTTATAAATTCCATAGAAACAAATTTTAATGAACAATAATTATTTCAATGAACATACACAGGCGGAAATGAAGCACTTTTATTCCAATGTAATAAATTTCTAAATTTTGACAATTTGGAAAACTTTTCTTCATTCATGCCATTAATTATGCCCACATAAAATACCAATAGAAAAGTAAGTTATAGTATTTTTAAATTTTTTTAAAATCCTTTTCTTTAATAAATTCAAAAACTACACATTAGAAATTATACTTTAAAATGTTGCTTGTGTACAGTATCATATTTAAAACATCAACTACTAATGAAAGTTAACAAAAGTTTTTTGAAAGTATTCTAGCTACTTCTTATGATAATAACTCTATCGAATCAATGGATAAGAGTCTTTACGTCTAGACTGTATTTATAATTGTGCAAATCTAATAGAACCTACCGACGCCGAAAGCAATGGTTATTTGTATAACTACTGTTTATCTATTTAAATTTGTTAAATGCAATCAACAACTTATTCTAATCCGCTGAGAGGGTTCATCAACAAGGAAGTTTGTTGTGCACATCAACGGTAGACAATTATGTTTGAAAATCTTACATTCATCGATTTCAATTTTAAATTTTTTTATTAATTATAAATGAAACGTACGTGTAAGCTTAATTTAAAAAATAATTTTGTGACAACATATTTTAAATACATTTTAAGACAAAAATATTCATTAGTTATTATTTTGAAAATTGATGAGGTTACTTTTACAAATGATATGCAAATTGCCCTAAGAGTTAAGGATAAATTTTGATTCAGTCTTTCAATACATTATAAACATGAAGAATCTAGCCAATTTTTTTACAGTATATTCACAATTATATACTGCCTAATTAGGTAATTTCTATCATAAATCTTAAATATTAAAAAATTCATATTGCTGCTAATTGTTTATATTAATACTTAATTTATCGGCGTATAGAAAAATAATTAAATTTAGATTTCCTTCCCTTTTTTAATGTCTTAGTTGCTTATTATAGAAAATTGATGTAACCGCCAATCTTACATTCATCGATTTCAATTTTAAATTTTTTTATTAATTATAAATGAAACGTACGTGTAAGCTTAATTTAAAAAATAATTTTGTGACAACATATTTTAAATACATTTTAAGACAAAAATATTCATTAGTTATTATTTTGAAAATTGATGAGGTTACTTTTACAAATGATATGCAAATTGCCCTAAGAGTTAAGGATAAATTTTGATTCAGTCTTTCAATACATTATAAACATGAAGAATCTAGCCAATTTTTTTACAGTATATTCACAATTATATACTGCCTAATTAGGTAATTTCTATCATAAATCTTAAATATTAAAAAATTCATATTGCTGCTAATTGTTTATATTA
>CABFPE010000711.1:342841-353522 GCA_900660155.1 Hofstenia miamia | reverse complement strand
ATGTATACTAAATTTGTGTTGCTGTTTTTTACTTTTGTTCAATCATTTTAAATGCATATTTGTAGTCCTTTTTATGATACAGCCTAAATTTAAATAAACATGTAAGAAGAAATTTGTTTACACTGAAGCTACATCAAACCAATGAAATTGGTGTAATGGGAATTGGAAATAAAATTCAAATTTAACAAAAACTAAAAATTTCAAGTTCTGGTACACCTTTTTTGGAATTATCATCAAAATATATACAAAATTAGCCTATTTCAAAAAATTTTAAAATTTCATTAATATCCCCCATTGTTAACATAGTATAATTATAGCAGAAGACTGAATTTGTACCTCTAAGCTTTTTTTTCATATTTTCTATGGTATGTTTTGTTTACAAATACCAGTTTAGTTTTGTATAAATATGAGAAATTTGTTCATTTATATTCTCTTTAATTTCTTCTCAGTAAATTTGGTTTTATATTTTAATTTTGACTTATTATTTTATTAAATTATGTGTTTCTGAATTCCAACTGGATAGTTAAAGATCACCCAGATGTGTTGCAATTTAGCTGGCATTGCTCCTTTAATTTAGGTTAGATGTACAGCTAGGGTTGTTGTACTGTTTTTCATTCATTACAAAAATTGTTATTATTGCTTTCACATAAATTGTATGAGATTACAAATGCATAGAGTTTAACTTATTTAACTAAGCACTTACGTTCACTGCTTACACCCAAGAGCTAGGGTTCTTTCTCTTAATCAAATATTAGGGCTCTAATCTTATATGACTCTTTCTTAAATGTTATCTGTATCAGATCCACCAAGTACAATGGCAGAATGTACTTAGAATTAACCAACTTTTTCCTCATAATACTTATCATTAATTGAAATTTTTGAGGTAAAAATTTTCAAATTGAGGTTTTTTTAAATACATAGTTTGGACTGCAAAAGACACATACTCCCAAAATTTTGAAATTATTAGTTTTTTTTGTCACATATAAAAATTAAAAAAAATAATATTTCACATGAAAAAAGTGTAATAATTTTTGGTAATGCTCATAATAATGTCCAAATATTTGGGCTTCAAATGCTTTTTCTAACTATTAATTTTTTGGATTAATTTTTTATGGAAAAACTTTACTTTTTTATTCTGCTCTTCACCAAGTTCAAAAGCATACTAAGTAAAATGGCACTTGACTCCCCTTTTTATATGGGAACAAATAATGCTATAAAGTAAAAAGTAAATGGTGGAAAAGAGTGCTAAAAGCACTAAATCACTGAATGATTTACAAATAAGAAAATACAAAATTGCACATTAAAAAATCCCCAATGAATTCACATAGTAAAATTGTTTCACCACGGTCCATAAAAATTTTTCACTGAGACAGAATAAATTATGCAGTCCAAGATTTAATATTTTATTTGCCTCAACTTCTTTGAATCTTATAACTATTCAAATGGCTTTTTAGCATTGAAATAAGTAAAATAATATTTTTGGAAGGGGTAGATTCAGCATAGTTTTTAATGCTTTCAATATCACCTAATAGCTAAATGTGCTTTCATTTACATATACACANTAATAATAATAATTACCCTTATATATTTAAATCAGTTGCTGTTTGTATAAAATTATACCATAATAATTTTGTTATATCCCCTATTGGAAATTTAGTTTCGTATGCATTAGATTTTGGCTATTGGTATATAGTAACTTAAACTCATGTTAAATAAATGCACCAATTATCTTTTATGGAATTGAACTAATCGAACTTCATGTTTACTACTGTTTTTATTAATATAACAATTTGTAAATTTTGAATATATTCAAAATTTCACAAGGAACCATTCTTATTACTGTTAAATGCTTCATCTAGAAAACCAATATATACATTACTTCGTTAGAGTCCAGATATTGTTGCTTCAAATCTTGTCTACACACATAGACCTATCAATGTCATAATTGTAGTCAGCGTTAAATATTCAACTGTTCTCTATGTACGGAAAATTAAATTCTAGGAGTTATTTTTGTAAGTGGTTAGAAATGTGTAATTGATAAGTATTCAACCAATGCTGATATTATTAAATTAAACATCATTTGAATAATGTGCGAAGTTTGTTTATCAAATTCAAATCGCGATCTTTGTTAATGAGGCTCTAATAAATTTTAGACTTGAACATACTCGAAATTTCGAGTACTCGCATGCCCCAATATTAAGGCTGATAACGATAAATTTATTTTTAATAGTTAACTTTTAATACATTAAAATTATTAGCTGAGTATTAACTAAATTTCATTATTGACGAATGGATTAGGAGTTTCTTTTTCAAATATTGTCAGATGACAATATACACTGGCACATATGCATATTAACTGTATTTTGTTCAATTAACAACTGCCTTGTTAGAATCTAACCAGCAATATATTAATGATTAATTAATATTTATATAGAAACATTCGACGCAAGAAGTAGGGAGCAAAGCATTAGTTGCCATATTTCGGCTAGCTTAAGCTGTTCTTATTATTGCTTACGAACAATTTGTCCATTTCCTTTGTCTATTAAGTGATTTAGTTTATTACTAATAGCGATTTTTAATTTTTACAATACAACTTTTATCATGAATATCCCGAGTCGCCCAACTCTATAAAGAAAATCAACGTTGTTATCCAACATCACCTGTTTATTATAGTTAAATTTTTGATTTCATGAGTGATGGCGATGCCAAACCGAAATGGATCAACTGCAAGCAGAAGCTCCACCTGAAGACAGTATCAATTGCAAGGTGCACTTACCTCTGGATTCAATGCGACCGGTAAAATAATTCTTTGTGGTATTGATAGACACGTTAGAGAGGGACTCGGTTTACACTGTTATTTTTTCCCTGACTATGGTTGATCATTTGTGAAGAAACTGCACATTAATGTAGATTTCATTGTTGAAAGTGGCTAATTGAAGGATCTCATCACTCTGATTTGGTCACTATCTACGGATGTCTGTCTTTAAGGCATGAGGGATTCTAAAATTTGAGGGCTTCCCTATTTGAGGAAGCTACCATTGAATCATAGTTATGTCCAACACGAGATTTCACTTATTCAATTTCTAACTCTGTTTCTCATTACTTAAATGATAAACGTGCGTTTGTTTTTGCAGAATTACTTGCAGATTGTGAATATTGTCAGACAACAGTGTAACCTTTTGAATGTTCTGATGAACAGTCCACTCTACTTCACATACAATCCAATTCAGTCCCTTGTTCACAGTGATCAGCGAGACTGTGGCAGAGGAAGAACAGATTTCTTTAGAATTGTTTTCAAGAATTTCGACTGCATATATTTGCTTTCAAAAAATTTACTTCTGATCTAAGCTGACTCATTTCTATTTTTAATTGTTCTTTAAGAACTCTAATGCTTTCAAAGTACGCGAATATCAAGGCGCTGCCAAAAATCCTAATAGCAAAGAACCATTAAACTTCCGCCCAATCCTGTTACATCGGTGCTAGCTTGGGTACTAAAGAGATTTCTAATATTATATTTCAGCCCTACCTTTAAAGAGAAATTACAACGAAATCAATTCACATTTCAGAAGAAGTCCCCTGAGACCGCACTTGTTTGAATCCAGCATATGTTGATAAACCATAATGTCAATTTGTTTTATCGTTTCAAATTGACTTTCGCAAAGCTTTTGGGTGTATTCAGAAAATCAAAACAGAATATTTTAGGCTAAATTTTGATACAGAAATACCAAAATGTTTTCTAAAGCCAAACAATTGATAAATTTGTAATTTAACTATAAACTTCCTAATTGTTTTGTATTGACTTTGTAATTATTCCAATAAGTTTCTTGATTATTCTTTACGTTTCTTGACACAATGTATTACATTTATAATATCATAGTTTTTTAAAATATTTAAACTATACATATTTGAATATACTGAAATGAATTAAAAAATGCAAACACACTTATCGGGTTAAGATGATGTTAGAACAGACTAAGCAAACACCGGAAACGTTAGTTGAAATCAGGGAGTACGGTGGTTGCGTTTTGGTTCCATTTGTAACATTCTCATCCTTCCTTTCTCGCGAACAGTATGTTCAAATTCATAAAATATGCTGAATAAACTGTTCGGACACTAGTTGTTGCTTTAATATGAAACTTCTTGCTTGGATTAAACTTTACAGAGAACATGGGCCTCTTGTCCAAAGGCTCTTTTCGGAACAATTGATTGTCTCATTTTCTACAACCCAGGACCATGAGTTTTATTAATTGTTGCACAAGATGCGCAGTTATCTGTGTACAATGTAATATGATCACTCTATATATTAGTTGCTGATTCCCCAAGCTATATTCGAGCTTAAGCATACAATTTGATGTTATCATTCATCTCGCCGCCCAATCCTGTTACATCGGTGCTAGCTAGGGTACTAAAGAGATTTCTAATATTATATTTCAGCCCTACCTTTAAAGAGAAATTACAACGAAATCAATTCACATTTCAGAAGAAGTCCCCTGAGACCGCACTTGTTTGAATCCAGCATATGTTGATAAACCATAATGTCAATTTGTTTTATCGTTTTAAATTGACTTTCGCGAAGCTTTTCACTTAACCCTATTCTTTACAAGGGAGAAATTTACCCCCGCCCCCAATTGAAATTTTATTAGTAACTTTTTTAAGCCAGATTTGAAAGGTTGGCTGAACTTTTCCCTACATTAAATTTTGTTTTGCACATTTAGTGAAAATTTTAGGCTGAAAGCATTTTTTGTCAGGGAATTATGTTTATTTTGTACTGGCGCTCTCGTCCGTTAAGGATGAATAAAGCAACTTTTCGTACGTGTCGAGATCGTTTTCACCTGAAATTTTCGTCGAAGATAAAGCGCCAAAAATCAGCTTGATAGAAATGTCCATCAAAAATAAACATTTTCGTTTGTAGTTGAATGAGATTCTGCAATATCACAGTTTGTTTCTCAATCCCTGTGTTCGATAAGTATGTCTATTAACATTGTCATCGATTGTGAATGTCGACTGATCGGTATAAATTTAATTATGCAAAACAATTCATCTTCATTTTAGTCAGTACTCTTAGAACCAAAACGTTTTCATGAAGCTTTTGTGTAATTTATAGCTTGTGTTTGAAGTTCTGTAAATGCCCTGATATCGGTGCATCTGTTACACTGCCAGTTTGTTTTATTTTTTTAAACATGTTCTTTATCGCATTTTAATGAAGAATAGTAACTCATTCATCTTAGATTCCTTTCTTTAAGTCAATTTTGAATTTTGTCTTGAAGTCAATATTGAACATATTAAACTATATTAAACAACTAAAATTCATTGATTTAGGATATTTAAAGTTCTTAATATCGATCTTAATAGAAAAATCAAACTTTCAATTTACTTATTCTTTTTTATAAGTTTGAAACCACATGATTTTATGAACACCCTGTATAATTCTATTAATTTCTTTCAAACACGCATCTGCTCATTTTCCTGAGGTCACCGATGCCGACTTTCATTGACTTACTGTAAATATCATGATAACGATGTGACCTTGGTTGTATCCATTTACAATCATATTGTTGTAATCTGGTGGACTGAAAGTATAATTTTACTAAATATATCAAAAAAAAAAATTGGTGCGTCGTTTCTCTGCAATCAAACACTTGTGCAAAGCATAGAGCAGGTAGAAACGTTGAAGATATTTGTTGTTTACGTCCAGAGCGGTCTCCGGCCGCTTACCAATTTATCGTTCCCTATTGTTTGCGCAGAACAACCCTGTATAATTTCAAAACTTGAATTTCATTATTAAGTAAAATATTTTTAACATTACTAATAGTTCGTATTAATATTATATTCTTTAATCCACATTTAGAAAAGCCGTAAATATTTGTTAATTTAGAATAAGTTGTTAACATTACCATCAAATAACTCATTTAGGTAATGGAATGAATGCAAATATTCTTGAAACTTATTTCTGTTTTTAAAATATAACTTTACATATTCAGGGCAAAACTACTATTTTTAAAACAATACAATTACTCGTTCTGTCAAAAGTATGAAATCAGTTGGTAACAAAATATATAAATATCGGATTACTGGCCGGTTAAAAATCAGTCGAACGTTGTTTTAAAATCAATTATATTCAATATTTTCAATCAACGATTGGGCTTTTGTTTTTAAGCAATAATAGCTATGCATGCACAAAGAGACATTCTAACTAATATTTTTCAATGAAGCTGACTAAGCCAATTTAAGTCAGTTTTCGTTGTATGGTTCATTTTCATAAGAGATAGTTCAGAAATACGTTCTTCACACATGTTCCGCATGTAATTTATAATTCGTAAAATGTTTCGTTTCTTAAAATAGCAGCTGTGGAAATATATTCATCGACATGTGTCTACCTTGATATATGCAATACTTTTCTAGTGATATATCATTCTATATATTCTGTATGTTTCTATTTCACGTTTCAGAAATTTGTTTATAAAGCAGAAATTTGATTTGTTGTATTCCACTTACCACTACCCATATATAAATATACAGGGCCTGTGCATTCCGAGTTGTCACCCACTGTAGGACTCCTACATGACGCTTCCCCGTGTCATTTAATGTTACGGAATTTTTTGATAATTTTTAATGGAAGCAGTTTAGTTCGTTTACTTTATTAAAACTTTATAATGTATACATATAATAAGAATATTGTCAAATAAGTTATTATGGAAGATATGATATATTCTAGGCTCTAGATAACGGCCATAGTTCATTTTTTGATATGATATTGCTTAGGGTTGTCAATAAATACCAAATTAGTTGCTTCAGATTTGTTCTGGTAGATTTTTGGTTTGTTCCTTCTAGTTATTATATGAAAGCAAAATGCTGGGGGAGGCTAAATGCCAAAAAAAATGTTACCAAAATATACATACTAAAGAAGGAAAACTGTTAAATCCGTAGTTTGAACTGTTTACACAGAAAAATTATCAATTAGAATTTTTTATAAGAATGAGTGCATTACAAGTGAGAATTCTTTTCTGGGGTTATCCAACATTTGTTGTAACTACAGTTAATTAGTATTTTGTTTTATCTTTTCATTTACATCATTTCTTGGTGATGTTACGCATACTTTAGCATTCCCTTGGTTACCGGAAATCCGGGTCTGAATATTTAGGTTCTCTGAAAACATTTTGCTAGTTTCAAATGAACTTCAATTATACTATGAGATTCTATTTTAAGATTGCATAACTAAGAATTACATTTTGCCCTTTAGAAATTATCATATTATGGATCTTTAAATTTACTAGTTAAATTTACCACTCCTAGGTTATTCATAAACGTACTAAAAGAATTTCGGTAATATTTGTTTTATATCTAAACTATTATTTACGTGCAAGTTGTTCAGTTTCTAAACCTGTACTTTGCAAGGATTTCATGCAGATTTTGTTAATTTCCTCAAAAAACCGATTATACATGTGATTTAAGTTGACTTCGTTTTACCACATTCTCGCGCCTTGGTTGTGCATGCAATTGTTTGATGTTTAGCACCATCTCAAACAGTCATCTTTTGTGCACTTCATTTACAACTGCATATTTAGAATTGTAATGAAACGGCGACACCAGCTGGTGGTAATATTTTAAATCACAATATTGAAGTTGGCTCGGATTCTGGATTCATAATTGCATTCATACGTAAGATTGTTCCACATATTTATTTTTATGTCTGATGTTTAGTAGCATTGATGTTTAATTGGATTGGTTTTATTATTGCATTTTGTGTAAGTAATACATATGCTGGTCGCTATGGAGCTATATCTGGATTTGGACTTTCCTTAGTAAAATGGACATTCATTATGAGTGTAAGATTTGTTTATTATACATGTAATATATAACTATTCTTAAAATTAGAACTTCATAAATTCTCAAGATGCAAATATTTCCAATTATTAAATTTTTTAAGAAATTTCTAAATATATACCATGTTTTCATTCAATCATTTGTCAGTACAGAAAAAGTTGTTTATCTATATTGACTTTCCGCAAAATAATTTTTTCACCTTAATTGCTTTTTGATGAGTTATACATGAGTATTATAACAATATTTAGTATGTATGAACGTAAATTTACACAATTGATTTGAAATATATATTGGTTTTTATAACACATTGGCGTTTAATAACAGCAATAATTTGGTTTATTTTTTTAAAAAAAAATATTTTTTATCATTTATTTCTTATATCCTTCAGTCTATAGTGCAAAATTTACATGGCTATTTAAAATATTGAAATGAAGCACAATCTACTTAGATTTTGTTTTCAATGCTACAACTTAGTTGNCCTGGAAGAGATTCGACAAATTTATTTCCACTTGATTTAATTTTAGGCATTCTATAAACATAAACAAACACGATTAACAAATATTGAAAAAATTTAATTAAATAAAATAAGAATTTAATTGTGACTGGAATAGACAGACATATTATATAAACGATGAAATTAAGGTTTCTGATTAATTGGATGTATTTGTAAAAATGACGACACAGATATAGGCAATGAAAGTGCAAGATAAAAACTTGTCAAAAATATTTAATTGGGCAGTATACACGATTAACAAATATTGATCGACTTTCTCTCCAAGACCAGTCCCTTCTAAAAATCCTGCCACCGGCGAGGGTGGCGTTCACCACGGGCATAACACAACAACAACAACAACAACAACAACTGAAAGTTGAAAGAAACAGTTAATTTAATACAATAAGAATAACTGACTGAGAGTGACGTGACGTATATAAAAGTAATTAATGTTAGAAAAAATTATGATATTTGTGCAAAAAATTGAAAAAATACGTAAATTATGCGTAAAAAACGTAATAAGTTAAAATATGCGTAAAAAGTATAAATTGGGCAAATATGCCCTAAAAATATGCGTTATGGTATACGCATGAAAATCCGAACCCTGGTCATAAGAGATAGTTCAGAAATACGTTCTTCACACATGTCCCGCATGTAACTTTTAATTCGTAAAGAAAGTGTTTCGTTTCTTAAAATAGCAGCAATGCTGTGGAAATATATTCATCGACATGTGTCTACCTTGATATATGCAATACTTTTCTAGTGATGTATCATTCTATATATTCTGTATGTTTCTATTTCACGTTTCAGAAATTTGTTTATAAAACTAATGTTCACATGTTTAACTCAACAGAATAGAAGCAGAAATTTGATTTGTTATATTCCACTTACCACTACCCATATATAAATATACAGGGCCTGTGCATTCCGAGTTGTCACCCACTGTAGGACTCCTACATGACGCTTCCCCGTGTCATTTAATGTTACGGAATTTTTTGATAATTTTTAATGGAAGCAGTTTAGTTCGTTTACTTTATTAAAACTTTATAATGTATACATATAATAAGAATATTGTCAAATAAGTTATTATGGAAGATATGATATATTCTAGGCTCTAGATAACGGCCATAGTTCATTTTTTGATATGATATTGCTTAGGGTTGTCAATATATACCAAATTAGTTGCTTCAGGTTTGTTCTAGTAAATTTTTGGTTTGTTCCTTCTACTTAGTTATTATATGAAAGCATAATGCTGGGGGAGGCTAAATGCCAAAAAAAATGTTACCAAAATATACATACTAAAGAAGGAAAACTGTTAAATCCGTAGTTTGAACTGTTTACACAGAAAAATTATCAATTAGAATTTTTTATAAGAATGAGTGCAATTACAAGTGAGAATTCTTTTCTGGGGTTATCCAACATTTGTTGTAACTACAGTTAATTAGTATTTTGTTTTATCTTTTCATTTACATCATTTCTTGGTGATGCTACGCATCCTTTAGCATTCCCTTGGTTACCAGAAATCCGGGTCTGAATATTTAGGTTCTCTGAAAACATTTTGCTAGTTTCAAATGAACGTCAATTATACTATGAGATTCTATTTTAAGATTGCATAACTAAGAATTACATTTTGCCCTTTAGAAATTATCATATTATGGATCTTTAAATTTACTAGTTAAATTTACCACTCCTAGGTTATTCATAAACGTACTAAAGGAATTTCGGTAATATTTGTTTTATATCTAAACTATTATTTACGTGCAAGTTTTTCAGTTTCTAAACCTGTACTTTGCAAGGATTTCATGTAGATTTTGTTAATTTCTGTAGTAAATTCCTCAAAAAACCGATTATACATGTCATTTAAGTTGACTTCTTCTACCACATTCTCGCCCCTTGGTTGTGCATGCAATTGTTTGATGTTTAGCACCATCTCAAACAGTCATCTTTTGTGCACTTCATTTACAACTGCATATTTAGAATTGTAATGAAACGGCGACACCAGCTGGTGGTAATATTTTATTGAAGTTGGCTCGGATTCTGGATTCATAATTGCATTCATACGTAAGATTGTTCCACATATTTATTTTTATGTCTGATGTTTAGTAGCATTGATGTTTAATTGGATTGGTTTTATTATTGCATTTTGTGTAAGTAATACATATGCTGGTCGCTATGGAGCTATATCTGGATTTGGACTTTCCTTAGTAAAATGGACATTCATTATGAGTGTAAGATTTGTTTATTATACATGTAATATATAACTATTCTTAAAATTAGAACTTCATAAATTCTCAAGATGCAAATATTTCCAATTATTAAATTTTTTAAGAAATTTCTAAATATATACCATGTTTTCATTCAATC
>CABFPE010000711.1:307741-321922 GCA_900660155.1 Hofstenia miamia | reverse complement strand
ATCTTTAATAAGCTGCTGAAATGGTTGGGTTATCATCAGGGAGGCTTCATATTCCATTCTAGCTTCAAGTGCAGGGTCCCTTAATCCCAAGCCTCCATAACGTGTGGGAAGGCTAACAAGCTGTAGTAGGTCTTCATCAATTTCTTTTCCGAAAAATGTAGATATCAATAATCTAACTTCTTGTCTCAAAATAGAATACGCATCAGGTTCACATTTCTGTATCCTTTGGAAGTAGCTTCATTTGCTTTGAATGTTTTTTGAGAAGCAGAAGACTGCGTGAGGCTGCTTGCCAACAATTTCTATCGCTTTACGGGTGAGGGAAGCCCAGCCTTCAACTTTGGTTTCAGTTTTCGTCCTACAATAACGCTCAGTTCCAATCAGCCCTCCAAGGTACTTTGTTAAAAATGAAAATACGCATTGTCAAGTTTTAAAAAATGTAGCACAGCCAACATATGCTTGTGGAACTCAACGATTGCGAGCAATCTGACGGAAAGTCAGACACCCAATTAATAATATATGGGTTGATAGTGGATATAATTCTGAACATGTAGCAGTTATTCGATGATGTGGTGCTCGGACAAAAGCTTTTGAGATATCAATTTCAATCATTTGCACATAATCAGATTTATTTCGATAGTATTCATTACAAATATTTTGGAAAATTGCAACAGCAGCTTCGGTGAAACAATATTCTCTAAAACCAGGAGTTGTAAAATGAGATAATGTTTTTCCGATGTACAAGACGTTCGAATATAATCGACATTATGTATTATATAATGGAACAATGTTACTGAGATATAAGGAAGCAGCAGAGATAATGAATTTGAAGGTTATTAGAAGAACTTGGGACATTATTCTGTACTTAACAGACAATCAGAGAAATTTATGTAATATAGGCATGATGTGGTTTCTGTTAGAGGTGCGAGTGATTCAGTCTGCCCTGAAACATCATGATTTGACCCCATCTAGTTTGTGTTTTTTTATAGATGAAGATAATGTAATAAACTGGAGCAAGATTGTAACTTAAAGATCAATAACTTAAAATCGAAGCAAATTAATTTTAACTAAGTTTATCATCAAAGTGTAATTGAACTGTCTCTACAGAATTTGAAATAGTAAATGAGGCCAGTCTACCTATTATAATTTTTCAGAAAGCTTGAAAATTTCAGACATATAAATATAATGATTTCTCAATTGTATCGCACATTATATATAAAGTACGATATTGATTATCAATTTATGGAGGGAATAAATCCCAACTGAAAATTTTTTCGTTCATGCATTAAGAAAGCATATTGTGACCAAATCTATGATGCCTTCATAATAAGAGATGATGAAGACCAAAGATTGTTAAATATAATCAGTAGAAATAATCATTATTCATTACATTCAGTACTCATGGAGAATCGTAACAATTGCAGTGCTAGAAGTGGAAAAGAATATATATACCACTGATTACCACAAGCTTTCAAAAACAGTTTTGTTTCACGCATCCTTTCAAAGTGTTAATGGTTATTAATAACATTATAAGACATTTTCACAAAACTGTGAAAAAGCTCCATTTTTAATATTTTTTGTTAATTTTTATTTTTATCCATCTCGCGTAATGCGAGCTTGGGAATTAAACTTATTCAATGTTGACAAGAAAACTATTACAGTTATCAACTAGCAAAGTTATGAACGCGTGTATAATGTAATATCCCTGGGATTTATGCATTCCGGACTTGATACAAAACTCCTCTAAATTGTTGTCTATGTAAATTAAAAACTTAGTTATTATATACAAAATTATTAACAACAAATTTATAAATACACTATAAAAACGAAAACATTGGGTCGGGACAAAACAAAGAACCAGTACAATAAGAGTTTCTTTCATTGCTGAAGACACTTATTTGCTCACAATTTCTTAGATGGTAGAATCCTGATCATAATATTTAGGAGACAGTCATGGAAAGAGGTCTTGGTCGATTATTACTCCTAGTTTTTTTTACTGATGAAGAAGGATAGATAAAGACGTCATCAAGTGTGAGAGTGATTTTTGGTGAGGTTTGACAAATGGGGGATTATCATTTCGGTTTTTTCTGCATTCAGCTTCACCATTTTCTGATTTATCCAATCTGAGATGGCAACTAGTCATTCTTTAGCATTTTGTATGGCTCTTGAAAATGATATTGCATTGCCAATTTCCACTGGTGTCCAAATCTGCGTGTCATCAGCATAGATATGAGAGGTCAAATCATGAGATTATTTCACCTAAATTAGCAGAATTTAGAGTTAAGATGAGGATTTCAGTTTCAGAAAATATAAGCGGAGTCCCAAACATCCTATTTGAAATCCATTCTTGTGTTTTCAGTTGTCAATTGTATCATGTCAGTGTACTGTAATAACGCATGTGGGTCAAAGTAATTGAAGTCACCATATATTGCAAACTGGAGATACGAAAATTCATTCCTTGCTGCATTTAAAGTGTTGTTATTTCGGATTGTAGCCGAGCATCCGGCGGGAAATAAACGACAGCATGTATAATATGGCTACATTGAATCCACAGTATTTCAAAATGCTCTGCACCAGGAACGTCAAGAAGCTTAGATCCCAACTCTGTAGTAGACACAAACACTTCCACCTGTATGTTTTCTGAAGTAAGTAGCATTGAAGTTCTATCTAATACATTCATATCCAGTGATATGACAAAGATTCTGATATGTCACTGGTAAAACTTGTTTCTACTACCAAACATACGTCAATGACAAAGGAGATAGTGTCTGCCATAAGATTTCTTATTGAATTTGCGCTTTCAGTGAGCGTGCATTAACAAAACGTACTTTAGGGCACTTAGTCATTCCAGATTGATAAGGTGGTTGTTATGGTCTAATTTCAGGCTTCGGATACGTATATCAGCCATGCTCGTATTCCATTACTAATCATTTTCCATCGTTTTTTAAGAATTTTATGCTCTAATTTTCTCTCCCCATGTGTAGGTTTTGATATGTGTATACCATTATGATTATAGCTACTGACCAAAACTTTAGGTGCATCCAATACAAAATTGCGTTGTAACTAAGGTAACTTGAGCACGTGGATTTTGAGTATTGCTTTTCTTTTTCTTAGTCTAATGATTTGTGGAGTCACCTCCTGGCCAATGGAGCAAGTATATCAGACACTTTCTCTTGATCATGAGTAAGTACTGCTTCCACACTGCTTTCTGATTAAATTTTGAATTTCATTAGAAAAAACAAATGATTTGCTCTTTAATTTTTTTTATATGAGGAGGTGATAAATACAGTAATTGTCTCCGATAATTTCTTAACTTTATTTTTTATATCTCCAAATCAAGAACAGTGTCACCACTTTTATGATCACATTGATCACATTATTCACAGAACCAGTGACAGCCTTACATTCTCCAAATTATATCAATGTCCGATTTCGTAAACATCACACATTGTCCGTGAAAACAACTATCACACAATTCACACAAAAATATCAGAATCACTTGATCTTACTTCTTTATGACAAGAGAAGCACTTACTTGCAGAAAGAAAATTTTTCTGTTTTGTCATGTGAACATTTACAATGGTCTGCCCCAAGTAACGATTCTAGGTCCTCCTTTACATCTTCATATGATTTTTAGGTTCACTGCGGTGAGTTTTACTATCTATAAGCAAAATATTCGAACGATTATTACATAATCAATTCAATTATAATATTTCTGCTGTGACTTTCAATATAAATAACATTAATGTTCCTATAGTAGTCATTTGCAAATATCTAGGTTTAAAATTATTGACCCAACATTAAAGTTCCAATTTCACATTAAAATAATACTTAGAAAATTTCCAATAGGCATCAAAAGTATCAAATTAGCCAGCTAACACTTTGTGCGATAACTAAATTATTCCATGCTTTTATTACTAGTCACCACAATTATGCAAGCATTTTATTTACTGACCTAAGAGCTGTGCTTTATAAAAGACTTAAAATTCAATTAAAGTGTATGTTAAACATCTCAGCGAAAACTAAGCATTAAATTTCTAGTTCATTTCATTTTCAATAACAACATGCCATATTGAATACCCTACTGAAATTCTCCAACTTAATCAAGAACCTATCTCCTTATTATACAACTAAAATCCCGGGATTTACACATAAACATAATTTTTACATGTGTTAAGGATAAGTCAAACGTTTTAAAGAAATCCTTCATTAAAATGTCGCCATTCGAACCTTGAAATCGCGCCTAGGGAACTAAAAACATTGAGAAATTGAAATTTTTTAAAAGGCATTTGCAAATCTTCCCTTTGCAAAAACATATTTCTGCGAAATCATGTACAAATTTTAGAACAATGAGCATATGCATATTATATTTAATCTAGCTTGGTGAAATCTATTACTTAAGTAATTAGATACTAGATTAGCACTGTTAAAATAAAAACCAATATTTATAAATTTTTTCATTAGTATCACATTATTAAAAGAATCAAATGCTTTTAAGAGAACTAGACAGGCATATAATAAGAGTTAATGAATACGCCATCTTGCAACTTCACTGTTTTATACACATAGCCTATCTTAATGTGGCATCGGTGAGAAATCAGTACACTTTCCTACTAATCTATCCTATTGAGGGTTTTAAGTTGATGCGTGGATGGACTGATGCTAGTATACCCTATCCAAATAAAAGTTAAAAGTAAACAGGAGATCATGTTAAGGAAGAGTGGCCACACTCGGCCGACCTGATACAGATAACCTTTTAGAAGAGTTGTGAAAGACTAGAGCCCTAATTAGATTAAGAAATAAGACGCCCTAACTCTTGGATGCAAGTGGTGAACCTAAGTGCTAAGTAAAATAACCTAAGCTCAGTGCATTTCTCATCTCTTGCAATTTAGGTGAAATCAATAATAACCATTTTCATTACAAATGACAACCAGTACAGGAGCCCTAGCCGCACACCTAACCTAGTTAATGGGACATGCCAATCAACTCACCTGGGGGCCCTTTAATGATGCAGTTGAAAAGTTAGAAACACATTTTTAGTAAATAACGAAGTCAAAAGAAAATATACGTAAAACGAATTTACTGAGAATAAATCAAAGAGAAAATAAATGAACAATGCTCGGATATATATACTAAAATTAACCAGTACCAGTAAACAAATCATGCCCTCGAAAATATAGGCAAACAGCTGGCAGGTACAAAATTGGTTTCTGCTACAATTTTACCGCGTTTCAAAATTAGCAGAAATTTAAGCTAAAATATAAATAGCATCCTTAGTGCCAAGAAATTTTTCTACAATAATATATACTTAATTCTATTCCAATGTATGTCATAAAGGCCATATGGGACCCATTTATTACATATTTCTACTCACAGCGTCAACGATTTAAACTGCCTTCAAATTCATTTCACATAAGATAAACAAAAAGTTTTTTTATGTTGTTTGACTTTATTCATATACCTGAGTGCGGTCTTTTAAATGAGGATTAATATATTTAGTAAATCTGAGGCTTTATTCATATACCTGAGTGCGGTCTTTTAAATGAGGATTAATATATTTAGTAAATCTGAGATAACTAAGCAAAATTTTAGGTCCTTCCTCATATTCCTTTATCAGAATGAAATTTTTTGTGTTTTGAATGAAATTTAAATTTCGGCTGTATTATAAATAATGCGTTTTTTTAAGAAACAATTTTTGGAACCTATTTAAAATTGCTTAATATTTTTAGTCCACAATTATATTATTTTAGAAATACTAGCTCATAGCCATGAATTTGACTTTGAAAGGGCTCAGTTTTATCGGTGAACCCTTCAAAACTTTTATGACGCTTATTTTTAAAAGATAATGTTTGATAAAAAAATTGAAGCGAGTGTCACTAGCAAAATATACTATATGCTTTTTCCATTTATTTATTGCAAAACCTGTTTATTCCTTACAGAAACGCCGAAAGCAACTCAACATTGAGGAAGCAAGAGTTACGAAATTTTTAAATTATTTTCAATTTATTCCATTTTGATTATTTGCAACTTTTATCTCTTTTGAAACAACATTAAACTTCATTCCACTACTTAACAATACATGCTATGAATTTTGTTATCTTAATTACATAAACATACATGTGTACAATTTACAATTTTATTAAAAAACGTAAATATAATCATTTTCATTTAAGAAATCAAAAGCGATATTTTTTCAGATAGAATTATTTAGAGCAAGTCTTACAAAAATGCCTTAATAGTGTGCCAGGTATCTCAGAAATCACTCTCAATTTGTGCCAAAAAATAATATTATTAGACAATGTTTCAGACTTTTCACCAAGACCTGAAACCTTCATAAAACCTAAAAGAATATAGTAATTTTGATGATTTAGGTACTCACCAAGCAAAATTCTTATCTCCATTAGTGGTTAATTGGTCTATGAATTTTACATTATGAATAGTTTCAATTGAGCAGAAATCGTCAAATATCATTTATTACAACTTGCAATTACTTTCGCAACAAATCTTCACTTGAAAATCGAAAATACACTTCGTTCATTTTTATCACTAGGTTTTGCCTTCTAAGCAATAAAATAATTCGATTATATTAAGATGGCATGTTGGGAACAGAAATGGTCATACAACAGAAATGGTTAAAATTGTGAATTTTTTAAATATTTTTTATGTCTTTGTGATGTTGCATGTTTAAGAATTGTGATAAGTGTTTCCAAAAACTTATTCACCAAAAACGATTTTAAATACAACAACCCTTGAATGCGCTCGTTAAAGTGATGATCCCGCAACATAAAAGAAACCTAAAGAGTGTTAATATGAAGACAAACCCATACAGGAGTATGTCTAGTTTTGATTTTAAAATTATTTGTGTTTCTTTTATGAGTCGGGAATTATTCCCGCTCAGTTTAATAAACTTATTCTTATTATTCTTTATTTTTAGAATTTTTTTGTAATAAGTACTGCCCTTTACATTTCTAAATACTGTCATTTATTTTCCAAGTCATATTCACTCAAATATTTAATCAAAATATGTTCAATAATTTTTATATGCTTAATTTAATCTTTGTTCAATTTTCATTTCTATATAATTTTTTTTTCAAGATAATTAAAATATTTGAATTAAACATCTAAGATTAGGGACACAAAAAGTCTAATACTTTGGAGCATTTAACTATATTTATTCATCGGCAACTAAATACAGCTAGGCCGTTTCTTTTCACGAAGGAGAATTAGTGCAGTAATAAAAACTATTTTTGAACTGTGAAATTATATTAATAGAATTTGTGTTTTGTTATTTTGTCTGAGACTTAGTCAGTTTTAATAAATTAAAATATTGGGGTGGCATAGATACCCCAATGGGAATATTGGAATGGCAATTGTCATCCCTGCACACCACTTCCGCCGCCACTGATTTCTTATACAAACCCATTATTAGTTGGCACCAATGTGTTTGGTCACAACTAATAGTTGCAAATCAATTTTAATTTTTTTTTAAATTAGAGTTATATTTTTCTGCTAAAGTATGCTTGACCCATAATAACTATTATCAAATCCGACCCAAACCAAATATGGCTTCAGCATATGTGACCCGGCTCGATTTAATCATAATTTTGACAGGTATGAATAATTTTGATTAAATTTTATAATTTGAAATTTAGACATTGTATGATGCAAACCCATATTTGGACAACACTTAAGTACTTGATTTTATTTATTTTTCATATTCTATTATATTATCATATTTACATTTATTAGTCCTGCTGATTAATCATAGCAATACAAACATACACTTAATAAATTTCATCATTATGCCATATACTAAAATATTTATACATATAAGAAAATGCATTTAAGAATATATTTTAAAAAATATACATAGTTTCCAAAATATTCAGATTAGTGAAGATGGATAAGTTATTAACCATGATAATATTCGCGACGTGTGAGTTTTGTAATGTCTCTTTTTGTAAACATTGCAATGATCAATAGAAGAATAAGTTGTATTGTGTACATCATTCTAGGGAATTGAAGAATGGTTTTGCCATGCATTTTTTACTGCCTTTCGTTAGTAATAAAGTCGGAAATTTTTCAAATTAATTTAACAGCACTGTAATATTTTACCAATAGCATACGTTAACTATAAGAATATGTTGTCCAGAGATCTTACAAATGTCCATACCTGATTCAACTAATTTAAACTAAAATGTGATTTGATTTTTTTCTAAAATGGTTTTTGTTCAACGTATTCTTATTATTATATTAACAATTAGGTTGTGGCAAATTTTTAGTTTTTGACCGTAACCTATAATAGTCCCCTGAGCATTCTTCTTAATTATTCTTACTTCCCTTAATTCTAAAAATAATATTACATTATTGAATAAAAAGTTCAAAATTAATGGCATTTATCACCCGTTTAAACTATTTCATATAATAAATAAAAATTGACAAAACAATATTTCCTCCTTTTAAATAAGTTATTAATAATGGCCGGAATTGAACCTAATACTTGTCCTATCATACCAATCAAAGTTGGCGAATACACGCAAAAGCATTTGTATATAGTACAATAAATAAATTCGACTAAATATATTCATATTAACTTCCAAGACCTCTCTTCAAAAAATAATGAATACAAACAATTTGTACAAGAACTTGGCTCAAATTTTGTCCTTGAGTTTCCGAAACATGGCTTGCAAGTGATCATGGAAATTCTCCTTGGTCAATTGATAATAATAAATTTAAACTATTCAGAACAGATAGAAATCAAACTTTACATTACAATAAAACAAAAGGAGGAGGTGTAATATTCCTAAGTGATAGAAAACTAAAACCTAAACTTCAGAAAAATATTCCAACCAATAACACATATGAAAGGCTTTGGGTTGACACCCAGGACCCGCTTAATTGCAATAGCAGATAGCTTCTGAATATATCTAAATGGAAAGAATACAAAAATTCTGAAACTTCAAACCAATATAATGCTTATAAAAATTCACGTAATTTGTGCAATATTTACAAACGAAAAGCCTATAGCAAATATTGCCGCTCTGAATATCAAAGTCTCTTCTTAAAAAGGTAGGTGGGACTTTATAAATAGTTTATTAAATAGGAAACAAATAAAAAACGAAAAAATCGCAAAAATAANAATGGGCGACTGGAACTTGAACTTTTTAAATTAACTGAAAAATCTACGCTACAAATATTTTTTTCAACATTTTGCTAATAAATCATCCAGAATTTCTGCAAATAGCCAAACCTTGATTGATTATTTTATGGTTTCAGAAAATGAATCTTTATATAAATACATTTGTTCTGAACTTCCCTACTTTGAATATTGCCTTATAATAACTTATTCTAATAAGCAAAAAATTAACAACCCAACTAAATCTTCAGTAAAAATAAGAGAAAAATCAGAAGAAAATGTCTTAAAACTTATAAATAATTTAAAAACCGAAAACTAGAGTAGAATTTACTCTTCACAAACACCTAATGAAATGATTACCAGCTTTAATAAAATTCTTTTATTCTATTTAGATATTTTTGCCCTGAAAGAAAATTATTGCTCTGAAAAAATCGATAATTTGTCCAAAAAAAGTTTTTAAGCCATGGATTAATACAAAATGCTTAGAGTTAATTAAACAAAAGAAATCTAAATGGAAAGAATACAAAAATTCTGAATCTGCAAACCAATATAATGCTTATAAAATTTCACGTAATTTGTGCAATATTTACAAACGAAAAGCCTATAGCAAATATTGCCGCTCTGAATATCAAAGTCTCTTCTTAAAAAGGTAGGTGGGACTTTATAAATAGTTTATTAAATAGGAAACAAATAAAAAACGAAAAAATCGCAAAAATAAAGGAAAGGTAATCACTAACAATGAGGTCATGAGTAACATATTTAATGAAGTATTTTGCCATTTAGGCAATTTTAATGGAGTAAATATTCCCTTTAAGATCAATCAAGTTCAACCTATAGCCCCGCCCTTTTCTTTCAGATTCGTGACTAAGTTTGAAATTATCAAATCTATTCATTCTTTAAAATACAAATCTAGTGGTCCCTTCATTATCTCAACTTGGTCTTTAAAAATTGCTCCAGTTATAATAGCTGAGCCACTTTCATACATTATAAACGCGTGCATTAGACATTCGACATTTCTTGGCCAATTAACATTGTCAAATATTACTCTATTATTAAAAAAAGATGACCCAAAAGATTGTTTGAACTATAGACCCATTTCTTTTACATCGCCAATTAGTAAGATTTTTGAAAGACTTCTTTTCAATCAAATTAACGAAAATTTATGTACACATAATCTTACTCTTAAAATCAATATGGTTTTGGTAAATATATTTCTACAAATGATGCCTTGTTAACAGCTACCGAAAATAGGAGAAATATCATAAATATTGATGAGTGTTGAGCAGTTGCACGCCTAGATTTATCAAAAAGCATTTGACTCTGTCGACCACCACATATTAATTAAAAAAATAAAAATTCTTGGCGTCTCAGACAAAAGTGCAGACCTAATAAGCAGATATCTCTATAATCGTTCACAAAGAGTGAAACTAATTGGAATTCTCTCTGACTGGATTTTTATTAAAAATGGTTTTCCACAAGGAACCATTTTGAGAGCGTTACTATTCAATATATATGTAAATGATATGAGCAATCATACCACATGTAATATTATAAAATATGCTGATCATACTATGCTATTTAGTTCACATAAGTCTGCTGAAATTGCTATAAAAGTTCTTGAAGAAAATTGCACAATATTTTGCTTCACTAAAACAAAGAATAAACCCATCTAAAACTCAATTTTGCTTAACTAGACCAAAATCTAACTATAATTCCACAAAAAGGTCACAATTTAGATTGAAATTTAATGACACATACATAGAACAAGTTAATTCTTTTAAATATTTAGGTATCATTTTTGTTTCTCAGCTTAATTTTACAATACAAATAACTAATATTATTAAGAAAATTGCTATTTCAATTAGGCTCTTAGTCTTAGCAATTTATCACAACAGCTTCCAACTACAGCGAAAATTCAATTAATTCACATATTAATACTAAGCCATTTTAATTATAGAAACATACTGTATACCAACATAAATCAACAGCTTTTGAATAAATTCAATATGCAAATAAAATGGGCTATAAAAATAGCTGTTAATCATATATATAACAGAAATACACAAATCAAGAAATTAACAAAAACTTTTCTAAATCCACAATTCATTATTTATATAAATATATTAACTACCTTAATAATATTGTTGCATACCACAAATCCAACCTTCTATCCTCTAACATATTGCTTAGACATAATCATAGAACCCTAAAAATTAAGCCTCTTCCATATAACAAGAAAATAATGAAAAATTCATTTCTCAACACATCAATAAATATATGGAATAATTTACATAAATCTATTAAACAAATAAATACTTCTGTAGTTATACAAAGGAAAGGCTTGAATACAAATGGCGAGGTTGCAAATTTTATAAGAGGGATTATTCAATAGATTGTATCTAACCTAAATTCGCCATAGTGTTTTTTTGTATGTGTTTTGTTCCTTTATTTCTATTGTTTGACGCTGTTTGGTGTTCTAAGCAGTATTTTATATTGCAAAAAGCAACTCTAAATATAGATATTTCATTTCATTTCATAGCCACTTATTGCAACGAAAATTCGCAAATAAATTCAGTGCTGTCTGACATATTGCTTAAATTGTATAGAAACAGAAAAATTTGAAGTGCCTAGAACTCAAAATCTGAAAGAAGTTATAGCAAAAATGAAACATAGTAATAACATACAAACAACAGCTTCAAAATTTTTTTCATGAACAATGCATTAAGGATACGTTGCTGAGTAACCTAAATTCAATCCTCAGCTGATTGAACTCAGCTTAGAAAAGTATAGTATTAATATGCCATTGACAGCTTCCATGCTGAGCATTGGATAGGAAATTCAAATCATAGGAAGAAATAAAGTTACTAATATTAATTTCTTGCATATGAAAATCGATAAGTTAACACATCAGTGAGAGAATCGAATTTCAAATTCTGAAACTACAAACCCTCTATACTTCGTTCTTATCAGAGAGATTATTCTCATACGTTCGACTATTAGAGGAAATAGAGAGAGAGAGAGAGAGAAAGAGAGAGAAAAGGATTTATTTCATGCTGCTCACAAACATTAGGTTGAATAATAGGGACATATACAAAATATAAATAGGCCTATACATATATACAAATTACAGGTAATGTTGTCTTCAATTTTGGAGAACACAGAAGTTTTTGCATAGGTTTACGTGATGAGAGAATAGGTAAGTGCACGTTTCGGTGAATTGGAATGTTGTAGGATGAATCGGAAAACGAAGGTAGTAATTGATGAAGAATATGGTTGACATTTTGCATTTGGTCCCATAGGCGATTGCATTGGAATATTCTACGCTCAGCCAGTGTTTTTAGATTCGCAATACGGAGTGCTTAATGATACCTGAGATGAGAGAATAGGTAGTTAATAACCCAGTTTTGGATACGCTCAATATCTTTGGATTGGGCATTGGTAATAGAGAAATGCAAAATGGAACACAATACTCAAGGACAGATCTAACAATACTTACATAAACTGTTATGATGTCTTTAGGTGGGATTCCACTAAGTTTCAAAAAATGTATAAAATGAAGTCATTTCACCGCCTTCATTATAATGTTATTGACATGTTTCCCCAATTTAAATTAGATTGAGGAAACTCATTCAATTACATTTCTAATCAACTGATATTCGGTTGGGGAGTCAAAATTTTCTAAGAATGACCAAGTATGTTCCTTGGTTATATTAACGTTCAATGCTGCTCCATGTTGTGAACACCAGTTGATCGCTTTATTAATGACACTTATTTCTTCATTATTGTTCCGTTGTAGAAGTTGCCAAACTGTTGTATCGTTAACAAATTTGACATGGTTATCAAAATTAATGAGTAACGTGTTTATAAATAGTATATAGAGCCAGGGCTCTTATTTGAAACCTTGAGGTACACCCGCTCTTTTATGCATGAAAGATGACAATGTTCCATTAGGAAGTTTGACCCTTTGCTTTCGATTACAGAGGAAAGAGTAAATCCAACGAATTGTTGAGTGGAAATACCAGTATCTCTTAGTCTATTAATAAGAATGGTATGGCTTACATAGTCGAATGTGGTGTGAAAGTCGATGAGGAAAACACGTAGGTAGGAATACTTTTGTTGAAACTGTTGCAGCCAATCATGTGTCATCTGCATAAGGGCAAAGAGTATAAATCTACCAGGGACTACGCCATATTGAGAGCTTTGAATCACGAATGAGATTTTGCATCTAAGTTCCTCATCAATTAGAATTTCTTCTATTAGTTTAGAAATTGTATGTGTTAGTGACATCAGTCTAAGATTATTCAAAGGATAAGCAACTGGTTTAGTTTTAGGTATTGGAATGATGTCTGTTGTACAACCCTCGTTGATTGATAAATTAGTGAGAAATGATATGGGTTGGACTAATTCATACCGATATTGCTTAGATTCCAGTTCGGTAGATATCTAGAATTATGACCAGGTCCTGTTGATCTGCGAGTGGAAAGCTCGCTTAGCATTTTGAAAATTGTATATTCGTTATCTGAATTTTTGAAACATCATTATCAATTGGAATACTATGTCTGTGATCGGTTTAAAACTTGCACTTATTTAAATAAAATGTCTATGAAGTCGGAATTTAATGTCTCTATTTCCAAATTTCTTAATAGGCTGGATCAAAATCTCTATAAATGTGAAATTCCACCAGCCTGTTTAAGAATAATACTACAACATAAAAGTTTTTAAGTTTATGACATCCTATTTTTTTCTAAATCTTATTTATATTTTTGAAGATTTGGATAAAAGATATATTTACACATATGTAGAAAATCTAGTTACAAAAAGTATCGTTATTGTTTACTAAGGAATTTTTATTATATGATGATTTTGTTCCATTTGAATAATTTGAGCATAAATAGAAATGATATAAATTTTATAATCATGATTATTGCTTCACAGGGAACTTAGTGCCCCATAAATCCAATGAGCAGGTTCTGACGTAGTTCCAAGAATTTTTACAACAAATTTTTCTAATAACTTGCTTTTATGAATTATCCATCTATCTATTTATC
>CABFPE010000711.1:59610-106973 GCA_900660155.1 Hofstenia miamia | reverse complement strand
TTGAATAATTTGAATTAGGTTTAGAGGTGGCGCAAGCTCATTAAGCTTTTCCAATGTTACGAAAATATACCATTTTTTTAAAACAATAAATTTTGACGTAACAAGTAATTTTAAGCATATCATTGCACTTAGCAACTACTGTAAATTGTAATTGAAGATAAATATATCGATGCCTATATTAATAATGATTCTGTATCTTCTCAGAATTCAGAAATGTTGCATCCTTTGATTCCTTTGGTTTTAGGATAGTTTTACTTTGCACATTAAGGAGTTTAGCAAAATTACTTTCATCTTAAGTGTTCTGATAAAATCTCAAATAAAAATTGTTGAGGATTTATTGTTTTTTTCTATTAAGCTAAGATTTCAGAATCCATACATGCTTTGAATGGTTGTTAATGATATCTTTGATCGTATGATAGTTTTACTTTGCACATCAAGAAGTTTAGCAAAATAACTTCCATTAGAAAACTGTGCATAACAATGGTCTTGAACATTCTGATCTGAAATCTCAAGTGAAAATTTTTGAAGGTTTATTGTTTTTTTTATATTAAGCTGTAACCTTAAAGATCTCTGAGTCTTGTTGATTAGAACAACTTTCATTCATATATAACTTCAAAATTTTGATTTTTGAATTTGAACATAGTAGAATTATTATGGGAAGACCTAAGAAAATCATCATATATAAAACCTATATAATATATTTTGATTAAATTTGATTACTCTTCAGAAACTTAGCCAGAATAGAGATAATGCTTTTCGCTCACTCTTGAATGTAGAAAATCTGGAAATGTGATTTTATTTTTAAAAACCCAAATTCAGTTTAAGGCCCTTTAGATATGCACCTCGTTAATATGAATCTAGAGCCGACCATTTTAAGAATCCCAATGGTAGAAAAGTTCACAAATGAATGTGATGGAGATTTTGCAGAACAGTTTTCAATTTTCACCAATAATCAAAAAAGGATTTTCTACACGTGTGTTGACCAATTGAAACATTGTTCTAGTATTTGCCAAAGCAATATGATATCCTCAGTTAGACTACTAAATTTAAATTCCAATCTGAAAGATTATATATATGTAAAAAAAAGAAATAACTAGTTCTATTTTTTCATTAGCTTAGAAACTATACTGCACATCTGAAATGCAATGCAATTATTGTTATTGTTTTCAATGTAAACCACTGAAGGAGTGCTTCATTTCTTCTGATAATTACTGTTGTTGGAAGCTTAGGTCTGCATAAAATTCACAGAATATTCTATTTAGAAAGACCAGTTTATGCTATAGCCTTAGAAATAGTATAAATAATAAATATGAAATAAGTTTGTTTTAAAGAATATATATATAATATATATATATATATATATATATATATATATATATATATATATATATATATATATATATATATTACTTGATTGCATATCTTTCTTAGAGTTTGTGAGCTATGAGCACTTGAAATATTTTAGAAATGTCGAAGCTGTATAAAATTAATATGATATTTAATTCTTAAGATGTGGTTAGATAAAAACATATGTTCGAACACTTTGACTAGGTTGAAGAAAAATATATTTACATAAATAATTTCTATCTTGCAATGCATTATGATTTTATAAACATTTATTCAGACTCGTTATTTTGCTCAAGATAGACTTCATGATTATCGTCATTAACGCATAATGTGAATTATGATACAAATTTTGTGGGTGCACATACTCATTACTCACATCCAATGCGTCGCTAAAGAGGTGCATCTGAACCAGGCCCCCAAATGACAATAAATGTTTTTATTCTCGAATAATAGAAATAAAACTTTTAATGAGAAATATTCATGAAATTTGAGGCCTAAGCTTTTAAATTTGAAAACTTTTGGGGCAAAAGAATATCAGGACAACTAAGTAATTATATAAAAATAGCAAAAAACTGGGGCCTAAAATTAAAAAAAGATCCTTCATTAGCCTTAATCCTCACAACCATTTTTATGTACAATGGTTTCACAAAAGGGGGTAGTAAAAATACCCTAGGCTTATTTTTGATATATGAAAGCTATTGTCATGAAATTTGGCACATAGGTAATATGGAACAAAAGGTTTAAAAAAATTATAAAATTGAATTTTTTAGCTAAAGATTTTTGCTGACGTCAGCATTTTTTGCAAAAAAAATTGGTAAAAAGGGTAAGAAGTGTCAAAGTAGTATATATTTTTGGTCAAATTTTATTTTTTCTCTATTCAAAACACAAAATTTAAGATCTAGTAATACCTTAAGGCATAATAATTTGTAGTTATTAATGCTGATGTCATCATTTTCTGTTTTTGTCTAGTCATTTGTATATTTCTACATTAAAATAGATGTCAAATTTACATTGAAAAAAGTAAATAATAAAGATACACTTTGGGGTGAAATGTACCCCCCCCCTCTCAACTTGTGAAGAATAGGATTAACATTTTTTAATCATTTTGTAGGCCCAATACTTATGCAGTTACAAAATATGTAGTAAAAGTATCTAGTATACAACAAAACTATTATTGAAAATTTAGTTCATAAAATTAGGTTGGGGTATTGTAGAAACTCTGTATTGATAACTTGTAGCGACGCTTCTGTTTATATTGACTGATAATATTAGCTGTATTTAAATTATCAAGTTTTTCCTATGAATTTAACTCGGTTTTTGACTCAATGATTAATGATACTCAAATTGTAGGATTGTCTGATAGTCCACCTCTTAATGATATTGAGGAATTATTGCAAAATGAAATTTCTGTATCCGATACATTCGAAGGAGAACTTATAAATTTGTCTATGCTCTTAAGAATGACTAACCTCGCCGCGGAATTACCTGATTCGGTTCAACAACGTTTTTTACGATACTATACGGATATTTCTCAATTACCAGAATCTTTAATTAATCTTAGAATACGGGACTTTTTATGAAAATCTGTTATACATGATGAATTGCAAGAAAATAACTCGCATAGTGATCATTTTCAAGAGGATGACGCGGAAAACTTATCAAATACTGATTTTAACGATTTTCCGCAGTTTGAATGGGAGTTTCAACAATTGAGTTTGCTTACAACCACGTTAGACCCCAAGGTTATACCTAATTATAAGTTTCCTGAAATCCACATTGACTGGAATAGATTTTTTGATGTTTTACAAGTTCTGGAACGATTCAAATTTCTTAAGAATCCTTATATAGCGCTAGACAAGTTAAAGCCTTTTGTTAGAAAGAAACCTTATATATTTGATACTGTTACCAATGATCACATTATCACTCAAGTTGATGCGTTATTAGCCGCAAAAATTATTGAGCCATCAGCACGTAGTATTTTTCAGTTTGGAATTTTTGGAGCGCCAAAAATAAAGATAAACTCAGACTCGTTATAGATTACAGCCCACTTACGCCATATTGTAAATCCCCAAAGTTCTACTTACCGTCATTCGCGAAAGTTATTATATTTAAGGAACCTAAAACTACAGATATCGCAATACAATTAGATTTCAAAAGTGCATTCTACCACATTACCCTACCGAGACACGAACGCTTTAAAAATGTTTTTATTGATCGACGAGGACGACGATACCGCTTCTGCAAGTTACCTATGGGAACTAGTATTGCTTCGTTTGTTTGTCAAATGTTTACAAATGCGCTAATCTGATTGGTCTGTGTTCAGTAGCATGGTCAGACAATGATAACTTAGTTGTGATTTTTAATCCAGCTCATTTATAAAAGATTTTAACTCACATAGAATTTCTCAAAGAGTTAAGGATATGTTTTCAAGAAGGGAAGAGTGAATTATGGCCTAAAAATATTTTTGATGCATTAGGATTTTCGATTAACTTGGTAGATTCATCTATATCATTTATATGGGAGAGAAAGTATATTCTAGAAAAACTTATAACTATGGTACCACAATCGCTATCTCTTAAGAAACGTCAAGTTTGGCTCTGACATATATGTCATTCTTGGCCTCTTGTTGGACCGTGGGGAATGATTAAGCAGTTAATTATCGACTCCCAATAGAAAGAAATATATAACTTGATAGTAATTCAACTTTTTTACCTATTATCATCTAAACGTTTATTTTGGAATAATCCGCAGAAATTATATACTACTATGATTTTTTGTGATGCCAGTGACAAATTGGAGGAATTTTTATTGAATCAAGGGATGAAAAAGCTAGCATTATGTTCAAATTGCCAGATTTATTGATCAAATTACATATATTTCAGAAAGAGCTCACGATGTTTTACATTGCCTTAGTAGAGGCCACCTTTGACACTATTGTTTATACGGATTCTAGAGCTATTTATTATTCCGCTCAAAAATATAGACTCACTTCATTGGTACTACCACATATTGCTCAAGCGTGTAATATTCTACTTTGGGTAAAGAATCCTGAAATCAGGTGGATAGCACCTATGGACAATAAAGCAGATTCGCCTTCACGTGGTGCTAATATGATTACATTTTGAATTTTAGTGTGTATAATATTTGCTCTGCACTCCAAACTGCATTTAAGTTTGCCAAACATATAAATAGGAGTGCAGAGGAAGATTGGTCATCACTTGAAATTTATGATTGAAGGAAAGAGATAAAACAATTTTTTTAATACCTTTTTTTCATCTATTTCTTAAGAACTGTTTAATTAAACAAAAAAGAGGCAAGAGCTATGTTAAGGAGGTTGGTAACAATAACATTTACATTAGACAACTTTCCCTATTGTGAGAAAATAATACTTAATGAAAATAAAAAAAACTGCATGATTTTAACAACAAGACACGTTCGACAGTTTGAGTCAAATGTTCCATTTTTGCTATAAAAGTTACAAATACAAAGTCTTTCATTTGTGTTACATTAAAAATAACTAATAATACTTTTTGAATGTTTGACTTTAGCGCAACATCAAAGTTTATGCTTCATCTTATAACTAAAGACTGTATGTCATATTATCACAGGAAGCTAAAATTTTTGAAAATCCTCTAAAGTTGTAGGGGAACATAAAATAAGTCAACTGAAACAATCCCTTAGATAAACAATCCTTTAAGAAAAAGAAATAATACAGGCATGTAATAGCTGGTAGTGCAAATCTTAGTGATTTTGAGTGTCTCATATTACCTACATAATTCTATACTAAGAAGTCATTGCGCATAAAGTAGCACATTAAGTGCCTCACTGGGGATTCCCGTTTCATTTTAAAAAAAATTTCATACATCATGCTCTTATATAATGACAAAATGATCTAAATGTGAACTCACTTATCCAAAATATCGTTCCGTTTTAAATTATTAAATAAATAAAGCAACTTTAATGATCTTTTGAAGACCTCGTCAATCTGTAACAACAACATGAATTGTGCTAGCACGCAACAAACCTACCTCACACTGGAGTTCTATTTCAATGTACTTCTCCGGGTTTTCCCACAGTTACCCTAATTTTTTTTTACAAGCCTGCTCTCTAGACCACCGGAATTTTAAGAGGTTTTACAGCACTGATAACAGAGTTTCTGCATAAAACGGCTATTGGTTGTGCTAATGGGATTAACATTATATCGCGTTGATTATCGGAAATTGGCGCTAAAACATACATTCTAAACATAATTGAAAAATGTCATTGTATTCTTTGATAACATCTTAGAACTACTGGAACTATCGTCATTATCAGAACCATTACAAATGAAAACAAGTGACACTGTCACGCTTTCAATGAAAACTAAACTATATTTTTGGGATATTACAGTGTTTTTATGATTTTCATTTTTAGACTATAGAATTAATCTGACGAATTTTTTTCTTGGCATTTATCCAAGACATGTCTATATTGTTTGAAATAAATTCTAAAAAATCCTGAAAATAGTCAATAACTTGATACTCGCAATTAATGGTTATAGTTGTTGCTGAGTAAAAAAGATATAATATATAATTTTAAGATTATGCTCATTTTGTTTACAATCTACATTCATTTGAAGAGCTTTTTTTCTATACCAGAGGTAGGAAAGGAACGGTAGGTTTTGATAAATCCCGAAGCAGAAAATGTATGAAACAACAACAAAATCAAAACAAAACTATTAATAGCCTGCAGCAGTTTGTTGAATACACGCTGCAGAATAAACGGATAATATAAATGGAAATTAATTAAAATATAGTTTTGGGAAACTTGAAAAATTTATAGCCCCCACTTTAGCCGGGATTTCATTTATTTTGGCCTGCCCAAAACCCGCATGAATATTTTTTTCTGTCCAATCCAGTCCGTGGCCCATCGGGGTTTGGTAGGCCTGCATTCTGCGTTGGACCTAATGGCCCGTTTACAGGCTTGGTCATGTCTACGAAAATTGCGTAAGACGCAATTAGTCGCTTATGATAGCAAAGATTGCTTTGCATGGTAATGGTCCGCTCTCAAAAGGAACTAGTAAAGTGGAATATCAGTGATGATGTTTCACTTGGCCGTGTGATGCAACTCTTTTGTGCAACACACACATCTTTCATATACTCTTTTAAGGCATAGCCTTGTTGCATTATTCAGTAATATCTGTGGGGTACAAAAAGTACCACAAACTGTCCACGTAGTAAAAATGTAAAAAGGTTCTAACTGTTAAAAAGTCCGGATCGGGCTTGACAATTTCTATCTTTGTAAATGAAAGATGACACTTTCGAAAACTCATAATTGTTAAAAACATACCATCTGTTGTAACATATTTAAGTGTCCAAATCGATAAGGGATTAAATTTTCATGAATTCCTTTGCAAAAAAATGAGAAGTAAGAACTTTGGTATTGAAGGAATTCGTGAATTAAGAAGAAATTAGATACATCCTTTATATGGCATTATTCGTTTATTATTAAAACCGCAAGAATGTGGAATAATTCGGACAAACACATAACGTTTTATGGATACATTAAGCATATTTAAACGTAAACATAATCTTCTTGGCCTTCAAAATATATTGGGGCCTCAAAAAAATTGCACCCCTGGGAAGGCATTTTATTCTTTGTACATTTTATTTTTATTATATTTTTCTAAGCACTTCCTTAGAAATATAGAGCTTGTTAACCATTAATATGATAAATGCCTACATAAAAATATTTATTCGAACAAGACTTGCAAAAAATTTATTTACATAAATATTTTCAGAAGAATAAATAATTTCTATCTTGGTGTGAATTTCGTGTATCAAAAATATAGTAAACATGCAGCATATTCCAATTGCTAAAATTATAATTCGGAAAAACAAATGCTCATTTCTGACTATTGTCAATTATTAACACAAAATTTAGGGCATGTAAGTACATATCATTCTTATCCATTGCGTAACTAATAGGGTTAATCCGCACCTGGCCCCAAATCGCAAGAAAATTTTTGTTCTCTAAAACAGTATATCCTAAATTAACAAATTTTGATAGTTTTTCAGAACCAATGCTTTTGCAAGTACAACATATTAAGTTGAGAATATCTAGTATACACCAAAAGAATTGCTGAAAAATAATTACATAGAATTTAGGTGGGGTGTGGCGTGGAGTACTCGTATTGACATTTTTGCACGAGGCCACCAGAACTTACATGAACGTCACTGTTCATATTCACTGATAATATTACATCTATTAAAATTATTTTAGGAAAAAATAAATTTATTACATTTTTAACCCTAAAATAAATGTATTTTAAAAATAATTTTAATACAAATATGCTCTTTTACAAGCTTACTCTTTAGACCTTCGGATTTTTAATAGGTTTGATATCACTAATTTGATAGGTGTTTCTGCTATAGTTCGTGCTAACAGTAACTAAAACATACAAATAAAAAATTACCTAAATATTCATTTAAACGTTGCACAATACTTTTCGACTCATTCAAGAAACATGCGATTTAACTTTAAATGATATGTTTTGACAGATGTTTTGAAATATTTTGTCGGATTTTTTATTAGCTTGCAAGGTGTTCTCATTTCTAAGAAAACTTTTAACGCTGTTTGCGAGGAAAACATCATCAATTTCTTTACATTGAGTTCTGAAAACTTTTTATCCCACATAAAACTGTTTATGATTTATTCAAATAATCATTAGAAATACATTTCATGGTCATTATATGTTATCCATTGAAACTGAAATACCAAAGAATAGTTGCTACACAAAAGCCATAGCTCTATAGTATTTTAATACAAGTTTGTTTGTAATCTTCACCAGAGCTGTACTTGGGCCAATATCCTTCTTAAAATTATTTATGATTTATTCAAATAATAATTAGAAAGTTATTGCTTTCATAACCATGCAAAAATACATTTCATGGTCATAATATGTTATCCATTGAAACTGAAATACCAAAGAATACTTGCTACAGCAAAGCCATGGCTCGATAAAATAAAATACAAGTTTATTTGTTTGTAATAACTTCATTACAACTGGACATGGGCTAGTGACTCAACGGTCAGTGAGTCAGATGGATCGTGGATCACAATTATCATTCCTAACATTCTGATATGGATTTTAGTTTTTTTTGCTCTCCAAAATCCTTATTTTTAAGTTCATGTATTAGAAACTATATATTCTATTAGGAAAGCGAATATATATTTACTGCAACTCAATTTAACAATTATTGTTTCATTTTCCTTCATTCTGAATATAGAGCTGTTACCATTATTGTATTGCAATAGTTTTGTCCATCAAAAATAAATAATTGAACTTTTGCAAATATTTTTCCAATTTCACAATTTCCAAATAATTATTTAAACTCAGGTTCTTTATTCAACATATCTTTAATCATGCAAATAGAGCAAAACTTTTATTTTACAAATAGAAACGAATTTTCCTGAGCACTTTTGGCTGCAAATAGTGCTGCTTGGTGGCGAAAATTTGGTTGATTAAATAAAAATCCTCTCCATGACATTTGATGTGGCGAGTATTTTGTATAATTTTCCTCCAATAACGATATCAGAAGACCATAAGAAAGAATAAATTTCGGACAGATTTAACAATTTCTTCTGTAATGTCAATTTCTTCTGAATTTTGTCAATTTGGAGATTTTCTAACCATGAGGGAATGAACGCTTTACTAAATGTACACAGGGCAACATACCTGGATTCTAGGTCAAAAGTTGAAGATTACTGTGCAACATTTCTCAGGACAGCTTTCAGTGGTGGCTTTTAACCTAAAATAGCCGCTTGCCTTAAATTTGACAGATGTATTTAGCAGATTGTTTATTTAAATCTCACATCATATTATCAAGAGCAAACAGCCAAATTTAGAAGATGCAAAACACAGCCTATAAATGGAACATTTAGTAAATCGGTGAATCGTTTATTCATGATCTTATTATTGCAGAGGAAATAAAGATTTCTCAGTGATTTGCAAAAATGGGAAGTTTTGTCTCAATAAAACCGCAAATATTTGGTGCAGTAAAATTAGTTTCGTCCAATAAGGGGACAATAAAAATACAAGTTCCACCCATTGATAATTATTCTAAATTTTCCAGCTGTTCAAGTGAAATGTTTTTTTTTCAACTTGACATGTAATTTTCTCCATATACATCGTGAATGTCTATACAAATGGCTGAAAGACTAAACATGTGTTAGAGGTTCTTCACAGTCTAAACTAGGGAAGTGTAGTGTCCACCGGCTTTGACAAACTTTTCTCTATACTTTGCAAGGGCCTAGGGGTTAGCCAAGCAGGACGTTATTTAATGATTTTATGAAATATTCTGATTTGAAAATCAACATATTTTTCAAATGTAGTTCTGACATGGAAAAACGAATTTTATAAAGAAATTGTAGAGGAAAGTTGTGATTTAATGGATTGTTAAAGTTTAACAGGTAATACCAGCTATCTGTGTACAAAAATTCACATGGTAAATTCGAATCCTTTAATAAATCTTCAAGTTTAGTTTTGTTCTGTATTTGTGATAACCTTAAATTTGAGCTCTACAAATCTTACCTTATCAGGGATTAAGTATTTTTTATTGTAGTATCACTGTTGCAATTCACAATTTCTGACATTGCCTTTGATAATTTTAAATAAGTTTAGTTATAGCTATTTGCCAACAGTGCTTTATTTTAGTTGTGCCCATTACTTTGGGAGTTTAGTTTAGTAATGAAATTTTTATTTTTTTACAAGGTACATATCAAAATATTGTTTCAAAGAATTGTAAAATTAGTGCAGGAATATTGATTTTGAAAGGTATGAATTTAAATGTTAACTATAAAATAGAAATAGTGTTTGTGAAGACGATCATTAACCTTAGTTTACTCATTTGGTTTACTTACAATCAGCATGTGTTTAATTCAACATCTCTTTATTGCAGTGCAGTTTTTGTGAGTTAATCAACACTCATCACAATTGAATTACTATTAAGAAGGCTTTTAAATTGCAAAAAGTTAAGAAGAAACCATGTTGTCTTTTCATACCCTATTTTGGCAATTCTATTGAAAAACACTAGCATACCATAACTTCATTGGGCTATTTTGTTATCATTATTTATCTATTTATCTGTTTAAATTTTTATATAAATATGATATATCAAGACTAGTGCCCATATGGCTTTGGGAGGAGTAAATCACCTTGTGAGAAACAACTTGCAACCAACCCACTCTGAATGAGAACTAGGTGTATGGTTAATTAGAAATATAATTGTTGAACACTGAATCACTATTTGTACATGTACAAAGCAAAGAGCATTGTCAGGAAACAGAAGCCAAAAAGGCATTTAGTGTTTTGCATTTGTGATTATTATCTAGGGTGATGAAGAATATGCAATAACAAATATTTGAGTTAATAAACAGGACAATAATTAATAAATCTGCCTTGTTAAGTGGAGTACAGCAAAATGATATAGTACCAGCAGAACAAACCAATTATGGATGTAGGGGAAAGTGTAAAAGCCCATGTGATTTACAAGATCTATGCTATCTATTTTACGTCACTCAGAAATGCTTAATGCCCAGATTAATTTAAATAGGTTCTTGGATAGATTAGACAAAAATGCCCAAATATTTGAGGAATGGTTTTTTTTCTTTGAATTAACATTAGGGCAATTTAGGATACATTAGAGAGCTGTGTTGGCCAATTGTAGCATCATACAAACAAACATAAGCTGCTAAGAAAAGAAGTCACTCAAAAGAACTTAAGATCAAATTTACATGTGAATGAAAATATATTATAAAATTTATTAGCATCCTAAATTTGTTTGTATGATGCAACCAAGAAATATTAGTGCAATTGATGATGAATTAGTATTTGTTGATTCTATCAATTTGACTAAACAAAGGGGGTGAATTTGCTTCCATTATTTTTAGCAATATTGGCAGATGAAAGATTCAAATTTTGAAATCAACAGGTACTTTTCAAGTTAGCTATAAATAGATTAAATTTTGTTGTAACAATTGATGAAGAAATTTCTTCAGAATTCTTAAACTTATTTCTTATTAAAGTTTGATTATCTAATACAATGTCAAGCTAAATGAGTGGTGATTAGTAGTGGTTTAGATCCATCATCAGAATGACTCTAGGTTCCTTGTGCCAAGGCATGAAAGTGCACATAGGTTAGGATTAGGGTTTTTTTATTCTTGTTTAGCTGATTATCTTACATGTATTAATAATAACATGCTCAAAATAAGGCTAGTGAGCCAAAAATATGAATTTATATTTTATTTATTCTAGATTCAAATTGATGACTATAACATGACCAATAATGTGACCTGAATATGTATTGATTATTATGTGTAAAATAGGAAGCTGCTATGTATTCAATTAGTTTATTAAAGCCAATATATTTCAGTAATGGCTAAACAGAATATCAAGTACACAGCTAGTGACAATTCAGGTTGAAATGATACAGTACACTTTACAAATAGAGAACAACTTGAGTTGTGTCTTGTCTTGAGTAAGTGCAGAGCTAGGATAGGGTACACATAAGTTATATCACTGAGTTGAGAAGTTGAACTCATTCAATAGTGGTTATTACTGGATGTGAAGATTAGCCTCAGGCAGATGCCCAATTACCAACAATCAGAAATGATGCTGTGGAGCTTTATCACCTAAATAGTGTTCATTGTATTGTCTGTTAATTACAGTTAATGGAATTAATAATGTGGAAGTAAAGCAGTACAAAAGTAGAACATCCCTACCACAAATGTATCATTCTAATTATAATTGTATAACAAAGAAACTGGATGCCAATGCCTGGTAGAGGATGTTACACAATCTACTCACTTTTCTAACAGGAAATGCATATAATAATTACCTCACAATCAACAGAAATACTAAGCTTGACTACTGTGCATTAGCTGGAGATCTAAAACACTGCAACTCACACCCCACATACAGCATCAGTATAAAATGATTTTTTAGTTTAACAAATATGAGAGTATTACAACCTATATTACACAAGTTGAGAGATTATATCAATTGAGCCATTTCCCACAGAGTACTTGAAGCATGATTTATTTTATATTTCTTGAGAGGCCTACTGAGGCATCTTGCTGAACATTTCAAATTTAAATGCAACCCAGAGGAAGTAGGGGAGTTGATTTCTAAAGCAATAAGCTTTAAGTTAATAGTGGACAATATGGTTTGGATTGTCAAAGATGCAGTATCATCCAAGACTTTAAATTGTAACCAGATCACTTCAACACTCCATCCAAAACCATATAAGAAACCTGAGAATAAGGAGGGGGTAAAGTAGATACTGCAAAACCTAAGGCTGAAGGAGAAAAAAAGATAATTGTTTATTGCAGCAAATGTGGCTTAAGAGGCCATCTAAGATCCTCCTAATAGAAGACAGAGAGGGTTGTTTTATCAAGACTGACTTTGAGTTAAAAAAAGAAGAGTCCTACTAGTAAGAGCACTGAGTCCTGAAAACTATATTGATATTGATGCAGTTACAATATAAGAACATGGCCCCAATAATATTGAGTGGGATTATCATACACAGGACAATTGACACAGGTGCATCTGTCTCTATAATTTCTGACTCATGTTGTAGTAATATTGGCTTTGAATACATAATACAAACACTAAGGTAATTGATGCTTCCAGAAACCATATAACCATCAAGGGTGAGATAGAAGAGGTTAAATTCCACATCAAAGATGAAGAATTTAAACATCATTTCATAATTGTAAATCCAAAAGATAATTGTCTCCCTTATAATATTATATTAAGAGAGGATTTTCTCCATAAAACTGAATGTGTAATCAATTATGATAATCAAAAAATTATGTTAAATGACAGAGTATTATCACAATGATTTAAAGAACTGGCAAACAAGACAATAATCAAACACTAGCTCAAAATGTTACAGATCAAATAATTACAGATCATCTGTTGATAAATGCAAATGCATGTACAGTGTCACAAGGTAATACAGGAAACATTATAATAAATAACTCAAATTGAAATTTAACATTTAAGAGAGGAAATGTGAGAATTGGTACTACCTTGATAATAGGAACTAAAAATAACAAAAATCTCCGTCTACTGATTGATGGTGAACCAGTTCTGCTGGTAGAGGAGCACTACCAATCCTTGATTTAGAGCTATGTACAAACTTATGAACAAAAGAGCTTGAACAAATAGGAAAATCTTAATTAAAGAAAGGTGAGCATAGGAAAAGTGGAAAGGAACAACATATTATAAAACTAACAGCCAATAAAGCTACCAGTAAAGTGGATCCCTGAGAGTCTGAGGATGAGATACAATGAGATGCTGTAAGAGCTGATTGATTAGAAAATCATGTGCAAAGTAAAAGTCCTTATGCTGCCCCACAGTATTTGTGCAACAAGTTAATAAGTTCTGACTATGTATGGATTATAGAAACTTGAATTCCATCACATTTAAGGATGCATACACATTGCCCCATATTGAGAATTTGCTATACAAAGTGAGTAGATACAAAATCATTTCTTCTTTAAATCTTTGTAAGGCCCATTGGCAGGTCCTGATGAGAAAACAAAATATAGACAAAACAGCCTTTATTACTCCTCACAGGCTTAATGGATGGACATATATGCCATATGGCTTATGTCAGGCTCTGGAAATTTTTCAAAGGTGTACTACTAAAGTCTTGCAAGATGGTAGCAATAAATTAGAACTGGGTGTAACCACATATATTGATAACATTATGTTGGCAAGTGACACAATTGAGGTGCATATGGGAAAACTATAGAGAACACTATGGATCCTATATAATGCAGGCCTGAAAGTTAATTGGAATAATTGTGAATTAAAAGAAAAAATTCTGAATGAAAATAATTTGGAATGGTTTGATAACCATTCAAAACCATGCAAAAGATCTAATCAATGAGATAAAGGCCCCAAGAATGAGACAAGATATTCAATGAATTATGGGATTGATAAAGTATTACAGGTCATTCATTCCAAACCTGGTGGGAAAAACCAAATTACTTTCCAAGCAATTGAGAAAACATGTCCCATTCCAATGGACATCACTAAATATGCCAAATATGCAGTCCTTAGTCAAGTGAAAGATGAGAAAGAGCATCCAATTTAGTTTTTCAGGAGGAATCTATGAAAAGTGAAAGGAATAACTGTTCCACTAAGTTGGAAATGCTCATGCTGGTGGAAAATTTGAAAAAGGTTAGATACATTCAATAATCAATACAATTGCACAGGTGTAAGACAAGTTGTGGAAGATGTAATCAACAAATGTGAAATTTGTGGATTGGCTAATGATGAGCATTTTAATAAACAAAGAGTGTAATTAACAAACATTTTAGTGGAAAGACCAAGTGAAATAATATATGATGACTTAAAAAAATTATCACTATATAACATGGTATTAAGACCCACTCTGAATGAGAACTAGATGTAAAGCATAGCAGATGAATAATTGAAAAACATGATAATCAACAATTGATGATGCATAGTATATTTTGACAGTAACTACTATTAAGATTTTGATAACTATGGAACATCCCTAGTACACAAGTCAGATTTTTCATAAACAGAACTTCATATAATATTACAAGTAAAGACAAGTGTCTCTGCACTTTATAAGATTGTATAAATATGAAATGTTTCTAACCTAATATTATTCAACATTCCCATCTTATATCATATTTTAAGATATTTTTTTAATCAAATCTACAACCATACCATGGTGAGTGTTGTATCATCTGAATTACTTGTGATTTGTGATTTATTTGTATTTATTAGTTGAAATTTAATTACTGAAAAAATTTAATTTGTAGATATTTTTTATAATTATTGCTTTAAATACTAACATAAATGGAAGAAAATTTCTTTCCTCAACACAGTAGGAACTCTGTGTCAGCAGAGTTTTTTTAGTATACTGATTTCTGAGTCAGCATAAACTTTATACACACAGAGTGTGTAACTGCTTATGCTGACTACTGGGTCAATATAAACTTTGTATGCACAGATTTTGTTAACTGCTTATGCTACTTCTGGTCACAAAAACTTCATTCACAGAAATTGTATTAACTGCCTATTCTGACTTCTGGATCAGCATAAACATTGTACACAGACTGTGTTAGCTTTTGATTAGATAAGGGCATTATTGTTAACCTCACATATGTAGAAGGGGGCAAATTTAAATGCTCTCCTTCTTACCAATTAATATACTAGAATGAAATTATTTAGTTAGAATTTTATTCAATGATGTCTTATTTGTACAGCAAAAATATGTTTGGCAAAAAATCATTTGATTGGCTTTGATGGAAATGAAGCCAGAACAGAAATTTAAATTAAAACATTCTAAGAATTTTATTTGCACTCAAATACCAGTCAAATGTTATAATGAAATATTAAGTTGTAATGAAGGGCATTATAAATAAACTTTTATCAGAATTCAGTGGGTATTTATCTTTTATTAAATAATTTGATTTATTATACATGGAACTCAGCTAAATAATATATGTGGTAATGGAGGTGGAAAAGTTGATGATTGAAGTAAAAGATGGCAAATAAGATCTATTTATGTATTTTTATATTTAACTTATTGAGAACTTATTTGAATCTGCAACAACAAAAAGTGATGAATGGAGCCTTTACTAAATTGGTTTTAATAACTCATTATTAGATGGTGGTGAACTTGATTAATATAAAAATCAGTTAGGTTTATTTAAATAATAACTATTTAAATACTTATAGTTATGATGCCCAAGCTGTTTGAAGAAGGAAGTCAACATCACCAATGATCAAAAGGGAGAATGCAATTTTATGTTAGATAGATTGTTAGTACTTGATTAAGTAGCAAAGTAATTCAATGATTAAGCTATTTTATATTATTTATTTGAACAAGAACATTATTACAAACACATTAACTAAGTGTGTAATGAGAGTAAAGTCTTGAGGACTTATTTGTGAATCAACATGAGAGTTCATAAAAGTGACTCATCTGCCAACTAGACTTCAGGTCAAAAAAGCCAGTTAATTAGTAGTGGAGAGGAGAATCTAAACACATGGATGAGTGATTTTGGTTTATCCCTTGAATTGTGATCAAGTGGTCTATGCAAAAAAAGACTTGCTTCACTTGCCTTTTGAGCATTTTTCACAATGGGAAAAGATTTTATTTGGAATGTTTCTGTAGCTCACATAAAGATGACCTTTAAATGTGAAAGGTTCATTTTCTTGCAAAATCAAAATTGTGAAATATGTTAGATTACACTTTTGACAGAGGCTATTCTTACCTAATTTCATTGGCTTCTTAACTATTTCTGATTTTTATAATTGTTCATTTGTATTTCTTTTAAGTGGTATAATTTCTTTTGGTATCTAAAAAAAGTGTGTAACTACAAGTATATTATTTAGGAAGGCTATATCTACAAGAAATTAATGCTTGGAAGTATTGCAGTTTTCTTAAAAAACACTTGATATGCAATAGTTTCTGGACTTTGAAAGTATTTTTATATAATGCTGAAAGATTATGATTGTTTAGTTGAAAATGTTTGCTGTGATTTTTTAAATATAGGGTTGTCAGATAAGTTTTTTCCCATACAAAATCCTTTATATCTTTTGAAATATAGGACCATTCACACTGAAATTTGAAATAGCAACAGACTAAACATAGATGCAGATTTTGTTATAGCAGCTTTTTGAATGCTTTTAATTCTAAATATCTATGCAGTTTTGAATTTTTTTTAATGAAATAGCAATTACTCGCAGATAGAGCATTTGAAATCAAGATGGAGCTTGAACGTAATGACATCCGAAAACTGATTTTCTACTGTTGGAAGCGAGGTTTGAGCTCCAGAGATGCTGCAAAAGAAATGTGTTCAGCCTTAGGTGACAATATTGTCTCGGAAAGAACATGTCGAACATGGATGAGCCGCTTCTCTGATGGCGATTTCTCTATTGATGAAAAGATGAGGAGTGGACGTCCATCTACCGATGGGCTAGATGATCAAATCTGCGCTATCCTTCAAGATGACAAACATGCATGTTCCCGAGAAATTCTTATCATTGAATTTGTATAATAAATGCAGTATGAATAAGCAATATTGCTTTGTTTGGAAAAAACTTATCTGACAACCCTATATTTAAAAAACACTTTTTAAATACTATAATTGTAAATATTTGTCCTTAAAAACTTTTACTGTACAGTTTTAGGAATTCATGACAAGTAAAGTAAGAAATGAGAAAAAATTCTAAAAAATATAGAGACATTGAAGAATCCTACAATGCTTTAGTTAGTAATTTACATTACATATTTTTGAGATTTAGATTCAAAAAAATTTTGCCATGCTTTTATTGACTACATTATATCATGCTTAGTACACAATTGTTTAGATTTTGAATGCAGTAAATTTGCCAAATATTTATCAATATTTATTTGTTAGATATTTTAACAATAGATATTAAGTCAATGTGCTCAAAATATTTTAAGAAAAATTGCTATGTCTGGAAGAGTTCTTAACTGTCTTATCCAGCCCTGCTTGTCCCTGCTTTGATTACATTGATTACATAATTCTCCTTTAATGGTATCATTGAATAAATTGGAGTGTGCATAACTGCAGATGACTGAAGACATGGAGCTGTGTACATGCTGAGGTTGTGGCAGTTGTCTAACATGAATTGGCTTTGCAGAAAATGTAATTTTACTACTGTACCCCCCAATGGCTATGTCCACAGCATAGATCAAAAAGGGTATATCCCCTTAAGGGAAACTTTGGTTTCACCCATTTATAGAGAATGCCAGTTTGAAAAGTTAGGCAGGTACAGGTAGTGACAATTAGAAATTGCAAATTGTGACTACATTTGAATTTTAGCCAATATTTTTAAGCCCTTTCTTTTTTTTATTTGACATGTCAATTTCATTATATAAACCTTTGAATTTTATGTAATTGAGTAATAAACAAATTTTTTCATTTACCATACTATTCTCTTCTGACATATTTTAAAAAAATATATTATTTTAAACTAATTAATACTAATGTTCTATACCCTCAAATTTTATAATTTCCAAGTTTTTTTGGCATATTGGTTTATATGTATTAGTAAAATTTTCAGTATCTTATATTAGAAGAATGATAGAACTTCAATACATAATTAGCAGTAGCATTTTACATCACTGATATAATGCTCTATATATTATTTATTATAGTCTTTTCTTCTAAATATATGTATTTAACATGATTGCTTAGATTAGTTCTTCCTGATGATTTCTAATCAGGTTGGTGCAGCTCACAATTTGCATTAAGTAGCAATTGTCATTGTTTTAAATAATAATTACATAGATTTGTAGAAGACATTCCTTTCAACACATTACATCCCTGCCAAGTTCAGTACTTGTACAGAAAATGTGAGTTAAAATCTCACCAAATTTAAATCATATATTTCATGAAACAATGTTATGTATCTAACATTAATATACACACCTTTGAGCTTTAAGATCAATTAATTGTAACCCAATCACACTAAATTTACTAAATAAACATCAATTATATTAATTTCAATATAATGTTTTAAAAATATAAAATAAGTCTCACAACAATTTATTTATAAAAACTATTACTGTATTATGTATAAAAACAATAAAATTATTTAGAAATAGATTGACCTTGAAAACATAGTAGTTTAAAATAAGCTAATACATTGCTTCCAATATAAATTAAGCTATATTTATATTTAAGATGTAATTCAATAAAGAATAAACAAGTAGAACTAAATTTATTCAACAAAAATACACAAAAATTAAGTAACTAATAAAAATAAACAATGGACAAATACCCAAATAGAACTTAATTATTTAACATAATAAGACAATAAATTTTTGCACATAAAAATGAGCTATATACAAATAAACAGAAGCAGAAAAAATTTACAAATCTCTAAACATTGATTTACAAATATATTTGTGCATAACTGAATTCATTTAATTTGTAAATATAATTGTACTGAATAAGGTCATAAAAAATAAATAAATCTGCCATAATATATAAAAATGGAAACTATTAGTTAGCACTGCTAAGGTTTAAAGCAAGCTTTAAAACTTTAGCAATGCAAAACATATTTTTTATGAAACTCATTTTTGCAAATAATTGGATCATTACATATCACACTTTTTTACCTATATAATCAGTTGGTAATATCAAGAAATGATTTTTAGTGAAAATCAATTCTGAATCATTGTTTCTTCCTGTGAGTTTTATGACAAAATTTGCAAAGTTATGAATATGTTGCTTAAACATTGTTAATACCAATGTAAATACCATTTGATCCAAAGGCAACCAATACATCACAATACTTACCCTGCAAAACAAACTGCCCCTTCCTCAGTAAAAAATTCTTGAAGCCCAATCCCTCCTGAAATATGCAGTCACAGTTGTTATAAGACAATTCAGGGAAGAATTGGGCTGCTCTTGATAGTTTAGAATCTCTAATCACATGTCCTGTTGGATTTTGCTCAGTTTGGTAATAAAAAGAAGGTCCTTTACCTAAACAGTTAGTTAACAATAAATATAACTATAAAATTTTATACCTTTATTGTAGTTTATAATGGGAAATGACTGCTGCATTTTTAAATAACTAATGTATAACAGTAATGAAGTTTAGTAATGTGTGTTTTCTAATCACTGACATATATATATATTATATTTCTATTGACTAATATTTTCTAACCCATGTACAATGCTTGAAAACAGCTACAAACAATAACAGTAAAATACTTGATTATGTGTAAACAAAAAACCCACATACCAATGTCATGCATTTGCCAATATTGGAAAACAACACAACATTTTTGTCATGTTTTTAACCTCAATTTTACAAACATTCTTTCAAATCCAGTATATCTATATATTCATTTTTTAGCATAATATAATTTTCCTTGCTAGAGCAACTCTTTCTATGTAGATTAATGTAAAGAATTTTACTAAATATTCAATTCCATGTATAATAATTCTGTGAAAAATAATAGTGCTAATCTCTTATGCTATTACTAAGGTTATTAATTTAAAGAATATATTTTTATCATCAACTTTATGCAAAAAAAATGTTATCTGACATTGCTACACATTTCATAAAGCATTTTAGAACACAAAAAAAATTTGGCCTTTGTTGGGCTTAAACCCAGTACCTGTCTGGCCAGAGTTTGGCATCCTACCCACTGCACCACTTAAATATATTTTAAGGATTATTAATAATATAATATGTTGCTACTTTATGTTATCTATGCATTATTAGAAAGCTTTCTTTTAGCCTCATGCTTCAAGTTGTAAATGTTGAATTACAGTTTCAGTTTCTTAAAATCCCATTTGATTTCTAAAAATTGCTTTGATTAATTCTCCACTTATTTTCAGTTTTGGTTTGGACCCCCTGAAGTTGTTTTATGTGAACTAAACAATTTTTACTAAATTTTAAAGCATCAAGGCTCAAGCAATATTGGGCTAAAATTCAAATAAATTTGCATATTTATAGTAGAGGATATTGCATACTCCAATGCAAAATTTAGGGTAGCAATCTTTAATAGTCAAGCAGTTCAATTGACTTAAATACCATAAAACTACTGATTTTTTCACATTTTGTCACAATTTTGCATTTTTTGTTTGCTGTAATTTTATGTTATCTACACTAAAACTTACTAACTATAAGTAAATAAGTTTGCAAGTCCATACATGTAACAAATTTTAAATAAGGGTGTATATTTTATGTGCAGTAGGCACAAACATAGTAAAAAATTAGACTGTTTTTGAAACCTTGTTGTAGGCTCAGGCTTAAAGGGTTCAAGTCTCAGGTAATATTGGGGCAAAATTCAATTAAATTTACATATTTATTGTAGAGTATATTGCATACCTCTATTTAGTTAATAATCAAGCAGCTCTGTTGACCTAAATACCAAAAAACTACTGATTTTGTTGCATTTTGTCACAATTTTACACTTTTTTGGCTTTAGATGGTGTAATTCTAATGGTATCTACATTAAATCTTTAAGCTATAAATAAATAAGTTCTCAAGTCCATACCTATAACTAAATTGCCATTATGGTTTTTAGTTAATGTGCAACCTGGAAAATAGTAAAAAAGTAGAATGCTTTTGAGGCCTTGTTTTAGGCTTAGGTTTAAAGGTAGAATGTTAAATTTCAGTCCCAGGTCTTAGAAGACACTCATTACTTCTGAAAATGGCATTGGTTACTTCACACATATTGCTGGTTTTGCTGCAGACCCCCTAAGGTATTTAAGAACAAAAAATTTTGCAAAATTTTAAAGATGCAAGGCTCAGCCAATTGAGCCTAAATTTTATTTGCTCTAGCTGAATATGCATGCTCCTATTTATAATGTTCACACAAAATTTCAACTCACTACAATAAAAATTGAACCCACAAGAGGTAAAAAAACTAGTATTTCAGAGAATTCTCTGAAGTGAAAATTTTTAAACTAAAAATAGGGAATTTTGCCCCCTCTAAAATGGGCAATATTGACCCCAGAAAATTGAAATTTTGAATATCTTCATTATTTTGGAGAAAAGAAAAATCAGACATTTTGCTTTATTATTGGCTGAGTTTTCACTTAGCCATATTCAAACCTGTACAGAGGAACTAAGAAAGGCTTTTTAAACAAACCTTAACAAGGATACGCATACTGGCTAAAAACAAACCAGTTAACTTGGAAACAGAAAATCTAATAAATATATACTTTTTGAAGGACACTAAATACATTAAAAATTTAACAAAATGATGATGACATTGCATATAGAGAGAGTCCAACTAATTGTGGTAAGTAACAGAGAGAAGCAGATGTCACCAGAAAATCTAGAAGACATGGCAGAGAAAACTCAAAATATTTTCATAATAGACAACAGTATGACACAGCAGATCATATCCTGGCTTATAGAAATTAACTTAATGGTGGAACATTGGGCTAATTCACACTGTCTGCTAGTTGAAACAAAAATAGCAGTGAACATGTACATACAAGTGCAAACCATGGAAACCATGTGATACACCAAGGATTTTGAGCAAATAACAGAGATACAGTTATGTTGCATCTTAAATCAATGAAAAGAATTCTTGCAAGAGATGCAGGAAGTTTTTAGGAGATAAAAGCTGAGCAGATAATGTAAGAAAATAAAAGTGTAATTTTTTATTGTAAATTAAGCATTTATTCAGTTTATATAAGTTTACTGCAATGTAATAAATAATAAATAATCCTTTTATTTACAAATACTCAAATTTTCCATCATTTACCTTGATGCACTTCAAAACTCTGTTCTCCATCAATGAACACACTTTGTGAGTAATTGAATTAAAAGCATTGGTTATTCATTTTTTTAACTCTTCCCAAAAAATAGTTTAGTACTGTACATGGCTTCCTTAATAACTCCCAAGATGAAGAAGTCTGGCAAAGCAAGATCAGGAGATCTTGGGGGTCCCTCAACTCCTCTCCATCAGCCTATCCAACAATTACCAAAAGTGTCAGTCAACCAGCTAGATATGAACCCTATTAATCCTAGTGATTGTTAATTCTGTAGGTGAGTGATTGAGTAATTTGGCTATCACTGCCCACTAACTTTTGACTCACCCTGTATTATTATTATTATTATTATTATTATTATTATTATTATTATTATTATTATTATTATTATTATTATTATTATTATATTACTTCTCACAGCTTCATGATGGTATCCTGCTTAGCTTGAAGGGATCACCAGTTCCCAGGGAGTCTGAGAGCTTTCCTGAGGAGTCTATCTGTTTGTATCAATGCTGCCTTCAGTGCTACTACCCATCACCCTATGGTACTCCCAATTCCTCTAAGTATATATTATTATTCTTAATTACTGCTCCTACTACTACCAGGACTACTAGGGCTATTCTATTTCCCCAGCCAATGCCCTGTACTTGTCAATCCTCTCTTTCTGCTTACTTTCTACATTCCTGTTTTTGGTACTGCTTTGTCTATCAGTTTTCCCAATCTTTCTTCTTTATCTCCAATACTATGTCTGGCCTCATTGCTTCTATCATTTTGTTTGTCTGTATGATGAAATTCCACACCATCTTAACCTTCTCATTTTTATGATGACCTGTGCTTTGTGCTCATACCACTTGAATCCTGCTTCTAATAAATACCTCCTGCTCAAACTCTAGCATATCACTTTTCCCACTTTGTCATGCCTGAACTTATACCCGTTCTGCACCAATTTCTCACACTCTTTCTTACATAGCTTACACTTATCACTTACTTCCACTTTTCTGTCTATATGGTTCTTCACCCAGTTTATTCTTATTGCTAGCTCCTGTGCTGCCATTATCAGTACTTCTGTTTCTCTTTTTAGTCCTGCCTTCTTTAGCTACTTGTTGCTTTCTTCTCTGTCACACATTTCTATGTTCCTCCAGTATTCTTTTGCATGGTCTTCTGCCTATACCTTGTTTGTCTCTCTGATTCCATCCTACTCTGGTATGCTGTCTTTCACTTTCAGTTCTTATCTTCCTTAACTCCTTAGTGACATCTGGTAGTGACCCTCTTGGTTGTGTTCTACATATTTCTTTAGCCCTAGTGCTTCTATTTCTACACTTTCCTCCCCACTTAGCAGTCTTTTTTCTCCCTTATGCCTTGCCATGTACAGCCTATCAACATCTCCATTTAAGTTGAATGCTCTCTCTGCTGCTAGTATCTTCCTTGTCTCCCTGTTTAATTCCCACAGTTCATTCTTGTTCCACCTAACTATTCCTGTGGAATATCCCAACAATGGCATTGCCCATATATTAATGGCCTTTATACTATTCTGACCATTTAATGCTGACTTCTGTAGTACTTTCCTTACTCTCCTCTTGTATTCTTTTCTTAACCTCATCTTCTTTTCCTCATGATCTGTTCCATCTTTTTCTATCACTCCTAAGTACTTGCACCCCTCTTTGACTTCCTCAATCTTATCCCCACTGGGTGTTCTCAAACCATCTCCATCTACACACTTGCCTCTGCTCATTGTCAGTGTTGCACACTTTCCTAATCCAAATTCCAACCCAGAATCTCTGCTTACCTTCTCCAATGTCTCCACTTGCTTCTGCAACATCTTCATTGAGCTAGCATACATCTTCAGGTCGTCCATGTACCACAGGTGACACACTGCTCTACCATTCTTCTCCATCTTATACCCTATGCCTGTCTCCTTTAACTTTTCTTTAATAGGTGTTAAGCTAACTACAAACAGTAGTGGTTCTAAGCTGTCTCCTGGAATATACCCTGTCTAAATCTCAACATATGGGTGTCTATCTCAATCTGCCACTTTCCCATCTCCCTCTCTAATAACTCAAACCATTTTTGTGAAACTCCATTGGTCTCTAGCATCCTCAATAACCACCTATGTGATATGCTGTCATATGCCTTCCTGTAGTCTATCCATGCAATTGCTAAATTTGTCTTCCTTCTTCTACAATTCTCCATCACTGCCTGGTCTATCAACAACTGATCTTTGCATCCTCTCGTCTTTGTCCTACATCCCTTCTGCTCCTCTGGTATCAACCTATTCTGTTCTAAGTAACATGCCAGCCTACTTGAAATCACTGAAGTTAGCAATTTCCACGTTGTTGGCAGACATGTTATTGGCCTGAGGTTGTTTGCCTTACTACCCTTCTCTGGGTCCTTCTGTATAAGAGAAGTCCTTCCAACTACCATCCACTCTGGACACCCACTCACCACACACACCTCCAATGCTACTGCTAGTCTCTCATGAACACTTGTGATCTTCTTCAGCCAATACTCATTTTCCTCATCTCTGCCTGTTGCCTTCCAATTCTTCATCTTCTTTAGAGCCTTCTTGTGATTACTTTTTCTGCATCTGCTCACTTTCTATCTCAGGTCCCTCACTTCCCCATATATTCTCCCAGAACCTTACTGCATCCTTGCCTGCTTTAGCTGTAGCCTTTTCTCCTGCATCTAGTTCTTTGTAGAATCTTCCTTCTTGGGTCTAAAAATTCATATTGTCACTTGCCTGCTTTGCCCTTGCCCTATATTTTCTCAGTTTCTCAGCTTCTGCAATTTATCTCTGCATAAGCTCTTCTCATGCAGTTTCTATAGTCTTCCCTTTACCTACCCTGCACCTGTCCTGCACTGTCTTACTTGTTCTGATCTTCCTTATTTGCTGCCTAATCTTTGACACTTTATTCTCAATTCTTCTCTGCCATGCTGACTTTCTGTCTCCCTTATCTTCTTGTCACCTTTTCTTCTTCATTTCCATTCCTACATTCTTCAGTACTTCCCATGCACCTGCATACACTAAGCTATTTGCTTCTGTGAAACTCCTAGCATCTATCCTCTCCAACATATTATTGACCTTTGCTGTCTCTAATGCAAGCTTGCGTTTTTTATCTCCTCTTGGAATTGGCAACCTAGTTCTCTCACTTATTTCTTTTTTAATCTTTTCCTTAATTGTTGCTTCAGTTTCTGCTTCCACCACTTTTTTTCCAATGTCTATCACTTCATCTTCCCTTGCTTAGCTTGTTGAAATCTCTTTTTCCCTTTACTCTCATTCAACTGTAACTTTCACATGTGTCCTGCAAGCCTCTGCTCTGCAACTTCTCATCCAGTTTCTGCCTTCCTCAATTCTTCAAACATTCTCTTCCTGTAACCCCTCTCATCTGGCCTGCTTCTTCTGTAACACTCCAATGCTGTTTTGTTCTGGTCGTCTGTCCACTTGTGCCATTGTCCATTTGTCTGTGTGCATCCTATACTGCCACTTCTTGAGTCCACATTCCCGATATTTGAAGTCTGTTCTCTCCTTTATGCCATGACTTGTACACCATATCTACATCTCTATTTAAGTTAAATGCTTTCTCTGCTTCTAGTATCTTCCTTGTCTCCCTGCATAACTCCCTTAGATCATAGTCTTGCTCCACCTAACTATTGCTACTGAATATCTATTAAATGATTTTTCCTATTCTGCCCATTCAATGCTAATTTCTGTAGTACCTTCCTTATACTCCTCCTGTCTTCTTTTTTTAGTTTTGACTTCATTTATTCATGATCTGTTCTATCTCTCTTTATCACTCTTATGTACTTCTACCCCACATTTACTTCTCAATCTTATCCCAATTGCTTGTCTTCAAATATTCTCTATCTATTCACTTACCTCTAGTAATTGTCACTGACACAAAATTTCCTTATCTGAACTTCAACCAAATTTCTCTACTTGCCTTCTCCAATATTTCCACTCACTTCTGTAAACATTTCCATTGAACTAGCCTACATATTCAAGTCATCTATGTATCTCTCCAACATATATTCTATGCATGTCTCTTTAGTCTTACTGTGACTGGGACTAGCATAACTACAAAACAGTAATCATGCTATTATATTTTATTATTACTATTATTTTTTTGATTTTTAATATTATTATTATTATTTTTATTATCTATATCTAAAATTAGTGCCCTTTTTTGAATTGTATGTTTTACCTATATATATATATATATATATATATATATATATATAATAGTTTGTAGTATCCCCCCCTTTTGGTTTTTTCAACCATAAATTTGCTTTTACTCTTATTATTATTATTATTATTATTAATTGTGTGCATTTCTCTTTCAAAATATAACGTTGCAATAATATTCACCACCATTAAAAATTTTTAACTGGCCACTTAGAACTCTTAATTATATTGAAATTCATGCATCTATTATTCAATTAACATCATCATGCAATATCTTAGCACCAAGTTAAGCTACTTCATTCAGTATCAATCTCTATGTATGATTCAGAAATTTCTTCATGAATTAAGTTCATTAAATATTCTCAATAATTACATTATTATCAATAAAAGGAGTAAAGCACTTTTAGTGTCAATAATCATGAAGATTCATTCTCCTTGAGATGTTCAATCTTATGGAATGAACTAAGTATCAATATAAAATGTGAGAAAAATTATAAACATTTCAATCAAAATTCAAACAAATTTTATTGAATAAAAATTATTGGGCATAGATAATAAACTCAATGCATGATTGAATGATTTTTGAAACTGTCTTTTAATTAATAATGCATATCTAAATAGTTTTGTAAGTATTTTTGTCATGTGTTAGTTTGAAGACTTTATATACATATTTGCAATAAATTTGCTTTAACTCTTATTATAAATCAAATTCTTTCTAAAAAATCAATTTGGATTTCACTTGGTGCATAGCAAATCAGATTTAATTTTTTCAATTATGGTTTGCACTTTCAGTGGCATTCTTAGATCTTAACAAAACACTTAATTCAATGGATTTTAAAATTCTGCAACATAAATTACAAGGCAATAATTTTAGCTCAGCTGCAGCATATTTCATTATGACCTCTTTGGAAAATTGGCAACAACTTGTAAAACTTAATGAATACATTTCCAATTACTTAACCGCAAATGAGGAAGTCCAACAAGGAACTTTACTGGACCAATATTTTGCTATGTATATATATATATATATAAATGAAAGGTAATGTTATCCTTGGAAAATTGGCAACAACTTGTAAAACTTAATGAATACATTTCCAATTACTTAACAGCAAATGAGGCAGTCCCACAAGGAACTTTACTGGACCAATATTTTTGCAATGTATATATATATATATATATATTAATGAAAGGTAATGTTATGTATATAATACAAAATTATGTCAATATACAGATGGTACATGTCTCTTGAGAACTGATATAAACACATTTATTTCACCTACATTATTACAAAAATATATTGAGTCTTTGACAAAATATTTTTATGATCTTACGTTAAAAATAAATGTTAATAAAGCAAGTTTATATAATTTACTCCAGGTAAAAATACTGTTTAAAAAAATACTACTTCAAAGTGATAATAAAAAAATACTGCAAAATAAAGTAGTTAAATATTTAGGTGTTCAAATTGCTGAAGATCTAACTTTCAATAATGTTTTCTCAAATAAACTTAAAAAATGGTCACTAGCTTTAAATTGCTATATCAAATTAGAAATGTATATAAATCCTTTCATAAGCAATTTTTAAATATTGTTCTTAGTCATTTTAAATTTTGTCACTTTTTATTTCAAGATTTTATCAGCAAGCATACAAGTCAAGTTGAATACTACATACAATTGAAGNTATATATATATATAAATGAAAGGTAATGTTATGTATATAATACAAAATTATATCAATATGCAGATGGTACATGTCTCTTGAGAACTGATATAAACACATTTATTTCATCTACATTATTACAAAAATATATTGAGTCTTTGACAAATTATTTTTATGATCTTACGTTAAAAATAAATCTTAATAAACCAAGTTTATATAATTTACTCCAGGTAAAAATACTGTTTAAAAAAATACTACTTCAAAGTGATAATAAAAAAATACTGCAAAATAAAGTAGTTAAATATTTAGGTGTTCAAATTGCTGAAGATCTAACTTTCAATAATGTTTTCTCAAATAAACTTAAAAAAATGGTCACTAGCTTTAAATTGCTACATCAAATTAGAAGTGTATATAAATCCTTTCATAAGCAATTTTTTAAATATATTTGTTCTTAGTCATTTTAAATTTTGTCACTTTTTATTTAGAGATTTTATCAGCAAGCATACAAGTCAAGTTGAATACTACATACAATTGAAGATTGCATACTTTAAACTATATGCTGAAACACATCTATAAACAGCATAATGAATAATTGTGGTATTCTTTCTCTAATTTATTCAAATAATTACTGAATACTATGCATTATGTATAAAGTCACCCATATCCAGGAATCCTTAGCTTTTCTAAAAGAGTATGTAAATACTAGAGAGTGAACCTAAAAAAAGAGCAGTAGATTTTGTGGGAAACAATCATTCTCTTTTCAAGCTACAGAAAAATAGAATAAACTCCCTGAAGTCATTAGGGACCCTGAGAAATACACTAAATACAAAATCTTGCCAAAAATGGCATTGCTGAAATTGCAAAGAATGATTAGTGATTCCAGAGTAATTATTAATAAAAAGAAAATGCTGTTTCATCAACTCTTTTCTTGTCTTAATAAAGTATAAGGAGCTCTCATACTCCTTTTCAAAACCTCTCTCTATTCTACATCAGTCTCTGCCACTAGTCCTACTTACTCATGATTCTCAAAAGAAACTTAATCATACACTCCTCTTAATGTAAAAAACTCCAGATTGCATTCACCTTCTCCTCATCAATATGAATCTTTCAGATAACATCATCCAGAAAATTGCTCACTTAAAACTCAAAATGTCTGTCAAAAACAAAATCAACACAAGCATCATTTATTTGTAAAATCTTTCAAGCCTGGAACAATGTCTCTTATCATTGAAAACAGTATCTTGAAGTATGTCTGTTCTCACAATCTCATTTCAAATCAAACAACAACTCATTCATATCCTGGTCACAACTCATCAACTCTCTCAGAAGATCAAGAATTATTCTACAATGCACATCAACTTGTCTTCATAAATACAAGTATCATTTGATGCACTCAAATCTTCCAACATCAAACAATTTCAACAGAACATCAATCATCTTGTATCTTTAATCCATTAAAAATTCTCTCTGCAGTTCATCTATTTCCTAGAAATTATTCAAGTCTGTCAACATTCTGTTCTACAGAAGAATCATTTCGTCACTAGATTAAGTGAAGACTTTTCACGTCTCTCTACTAATAAATTCAATGTTATTCTAGTCTTCAAAAGCTTTCTGAATTCACCATGAGGTATCAAATTAACTTCTTTGCCAGTGATGGAATCCACTTATCCTGTCAAGGAATTGCTCATATCACTTTTGTCTTGAAAGGATTCTTCCTACCTCACCTAATTTCTCACTCTTCATTTCAAATTCCAAATGTTACCAATCTAAAAGCTGCCAATTCCTCAAATTGTTGAACTCTTCTTCCAACGCCTCCTTCATCTTAATTATCATGAAAATGTACAGAAAAAAAGGTAAATTGCATTATATATTATTTAGTTATCTATGTAATGTTATAAAATGTTTCTATATATTATATAAATCCACATCCACATGCTTCAAAACTTCCCCTAACATATTATGCATATACAGTTAAATTCAGTACCCTTCTTCTTAATCACCTCAAAAACTATTTTTATTTAATAAGATTACTTCTTTCAGAAGATATTAGCCTCAACCCAGGACCAATTGTAGAAGAATCACTATGAGAAAGCAAACTAAAGAATGATATCAATAACTATAAAGTTGTATATCTCAATGCTAGAAGTCTCCATTCAAACCAAAATGATTTTCTAAACTTAATTGATAAGATACAACAAAGCACAATATTTTTAATTGACAAGGCTTGCTTACAGCATAACACTGACCTACATTACTATGACATTTTCATAAAAAACCAATTAGTTAACGGTGGCGGGCTAATGATTTTAGCTCCCAAATATTTAAAACCAGTACGTAAATTAGAATATGAATTAAAACACAATATATTTGAATCACTCTGGATACAAATTATATCATTTGAAAATAAATGCCATAAAGAACTGATTAATATCACGTACAATCCCAATAAAAATGATCATATTGACTATTTAAAATTTAAGGCAAATGAAAAGTCTGAAATAAATGATTTCTACTATTCTATAAATATACTTGTTGACTTTAATATAAATTATTTTAAAAATTTTGAAAAAAAATCATTAAAAGAACTTTGTGCAACATATGATTTTTCATTGTGAAAATACTGACTGTCCTACAGATTCTGAATTAGTTTTTAAATCTTTCATGTTTGAGTCATTCAGTGACCATGCTCTTTGCACATATATAAGTAATATAACTACCAAAGCAAATAATTTTAAAAAAATTTATACAAGAGATTATCTAAATAGTTCAGATGAAATAATGGAAGCACTTTTGAAAAACATATCCTTCAACTGTATATACACATTAAAATCTGAATCTTGCATGATTAATTATGTTTCAAAAGAAATTTGCAATGCAGTTAATGAAGTGGCACCAAATAAGTAAAATTGAAAGTGTGCAAGTTTGCTTTATCAAATGCTAATGATAGTGGCAAACATGAACTAGTAAGTATTAAACTAAATTGTTTGATCTCAGTCAAACAGAACTGACAACAACTAATTGGACTAATTAAGAAAACTCAAAGAGGATTATTAAACAAGCAAGAAATAAAAAATCTGCCTTAAAACAGAAAAGGTTCTTCAATATAAATTTTGGGAAAATTAAAGGAATTTCAAGTTGAAATTTTAACTGAATTAAGGTTTGATAATCAAACTACAACAGAAAAAATAAGAATAATAGACCACCTAAATACAACATTTAAGGAACTTGACAATTTTAATTTTCTCCAATATTAAAGAAAGGCAAATAATAATAAATTCCCAGGAAAAACATGCATTATATAATCTTCCAAACTTTATTATTAAACGCCATTTTCATATCTAATATTCGCATTTAACCAATGCATTATTGATAATGAATTCCCGGATATATTTCCAAAATCAGACATAAGTTCTATATACAAAAAGGCGACCCTATAAGTGCACAAAATTATAGGCCCATTTGCATTAGCCATCTTTTTAGTACACTATTTGAAAGTTATTAAATATTAAAATAAATGCATTTTTGATATCTGAAAATATGTTTTCAAAAAAAAACAATTGGTTTTCGTAATGGTTATAGCACTTAGGATGGAATTTTATCAATATCACAACAAATAAAATCAAATTTATCCCTAAACAAATGTAGTTGCGTTGCACTCTTTGGTTTGAGCAAAGTTTTTAACTCAATGAACTATTACATATTGAAAGACAAATTAAAATATTATAGCTTTGATAACAAATCTGTTAACTTAATAATGACTTTTCTTATAAATCGACAGCAAAGAGTTATACTTAATGGTAAAAAATCAAAATATATTATAACAGACTGTGGGGTTCCAGTTTTTGGACCTATTCTATTTGCAATCTACGTTAATGACATATTAATGACTGGTAAAAGCAGTAATATTTTTCAATATGATACCCATCATATAAGTACTGATATTAATGCCTAAATGCAACCAAAAAATCTCCAATATGTCATCGAAAATTTAACAAAATATTTCTCAAATAATCAATTGAAAGTAAATATTGAAAAAAACACAATTTATAATATTCTCCCCTAAGTCAAACAGAAATCTCACAAAAAATAGAACTTAAATTAAATCATGTCCCAATAAAGTGAATCTATTACCTATTTAGGTGTTGAAATTTTGGACAATTCTTCATGGCTAAAATTAAAAAAAATGGGTTCTGGAGTTAGGTATCTTTATCCTCTCAGAAATATTTCAAATATGTACCACAAACAATTAATAATGCACTCTGCCTTTCACACTTTCAATATTGCTCAATCCTCTTTACAAATATTAATTCAAAACATCGCATCCTCCTGTATAAAACTTTCATTTAGTCCTTTAAAATACTCAGTTTTGCACAAAAACATGACAACACATCTGATTAACAATTAAAATACAAAATATTATATTCTTATTACCAAATTCAAATGCATATATTATTAATATTATTTAAATTCAAATTTGGTCCAGCTGCAATTTCATTTTAAATTAATATAATAAATTAAATGAACATTCTCAAACATTTTTATGCTTTTCCTAAATGCTTCAGTTTTAACAATAGGAGCTAAATATTTATTGGCTGATTTTGCATAATTATATTATATAGAGGATGATGATGGTTCTTTTCAATTTGAGATAATGTCTTCTGATCTTCAATTTTTAATAACTCAAAGATGTAAAATTTCACATTTGTATATAGTTTCTCGTAGCAGTATAATAAATAATGATTTTTTTGACAATACAGCGGAATCATAACCATAAACTGCTAGACAATATCTGATTCGACTAATTTCCAATGCTTCAAGTACATGGTTTCCTGGTTTCTTTCTTTTATGTTAATATTCTTAGTAATTAGATGTTTGAAAATATATTTTATTTGCTTTAACAAATATTCACCATGTACACTAAATCTCATATCTGATTGAAAATATATTCCGAGAATTTTCTAATCTTGTTTTTTTTGTATATTGAAAATAGTTACAATTGCAGTTGTTACTTAGTGAAAAACGCAAAAAAATTTATTTTTCTTATTTATTTATAAATTAAACTTTGAAGACCATTCATTGATATTTTCTAATTCGCGGTAAAATGCATTCTTCTCTTCAAAATTTGGTATTGACTTACAAGGGCATCCAACAGTAGTATCATCAGAATATTTTAGTAATATTGCTGATTGATTTATTTTCTTTAAGGAGTCACTGCCAATATTGTATATATTGGGACCAACAACAGTGCCTAGATATGAACCCAAATTTATCTCTTGATGTGTACACAAACACACAATTCACAAAATCAGACGTTAAAATTTTATGCCAACAAATATTTGTGAGGGATGCAAAATTGCATTCCTAACATATATCTTAAAAATATCAATGTTGTGATTAGCTACAGGCTACAGCAAATTTTCTTTGCATAAAATAAATGTAATCAATTTTCTGAAAATATTGTTTCAATAAATAATATATTCTTAAACTGAGATATTTTTTGTTTGAAATTTAGCTCACTTTATTCCCCATGCTTCTTTTTTGATTCAATTGGGGTAGTACATTACACAGGGATTAAAGGTATTTTACACTACAACTGCTAACAAAGGTAAAATATGACAAAGTTGCATTGATTCATTCTATGAGTACAATCTTATATGAAATTGCATTTTTTGCTATTAACCATGTTGAAAAATTCTGCTGTCAGCAAAAATATGTTGACAATATGCAATACCTGTAGACTTAGTAAATCAGAAAAAGCCTGAATAGCCCTATGCCTCAACTGGATCATTCACTTAAGTCAGTCTTCACTACAGATATTACTGTTCTCTATTTTTAAACAATATAATACTGTAGCTATTCAGAATCTAATATTACTATTAATAGTCTATTTAGGTAACAAATCACCATGAACTCTGACTGACCTGAAAACTGTTCATGTTCTTCTTCTTCGAACACTTCCAGCTGCAGAGGAAATTCCATCATCTTTAACCAGTACATATGCTGTTTTTTATATTAAGCTTCAGTAATTTTTAAAATATGATTGCTTAGCTCACATGTAAAATCATGGAAATGCATGTAATACAATGCTTTTTGTTATATTGTACTTCTAAGAAGAACCAAGCAAAGTCATTTTCTTATCTACTTTACTATTTGTATACCTATGCTAATCAATTTGGCATGGACCACTTAGGGATGAAACTCATAACAATCTACAAGCCGCTACATATGAGCACCCTTAAGCCCTAAAAAATTACATGTACAGGAAATACAAACATAAGAAATGCTTCATCCCTGATCAGGTAAGATTTGCAGAGCTGAAATTTAAGGTTATCAGAAATATTGAACAAAACTACTCTTGAATATAGTAAATTTTTAAAGGATTTGAATTTACCAAAATAATATTTGTACACAGTTAGCTGGTATTGCCTGTTAAGCTTCAACAATCAATTAAATCAATTAAATTGCTCTGCGATTTGTTTACAAAATTCGTTTTTACATGTCAGAACTACCTATGAAAAATATGCTGATTTTCACCACAAAAGACTTCATAAAATCAATAAATAACATCCCCTAGGCACTTGCAATGTATACAGAAAAGTTTGTCAAAGCGTGTGGACACTACATCTCTTTTAGTTTGGACTGTGATGAACCTATAACACATGTTGGGTCTTTCAGCCATTGTGTAAAGACACTCACAACGTTTATCAAGAAAATTGCATGCAAAGTTGAAAAAAGAAATTCACTTGAATAGCTGCAGAGTTTGGAATATTTATAAATGGGTGAAATGGTTCTCTTTATTTGGATGAAACTAAATTTACTGCGCCAAATATTCACGCCTTTATTTAGGCAAAACTTCCCATTTTTTCAATGCACTGGGAAATCTTCATTTCCTCTGCAAAAATAGATCATGAATAAATGACTTGCTGATTTACTAAATGTTCCTTTTATAGCTTGGTTTTTTGATGTGGAATATGAAAATCTGCTAGTTGAATTGAACAACCTGCTGAAAAATCTGCCAAATTTAAAGCAAGAGGCTATTTTATGTCAAAAGACACCACTGAAACCTTATGAAAAATATTGCACCATAGCCTTTAAGTTTTGTTCTAGAGTCCAGGTATGTTTTCCTATGTACATTTAGTGAAGCATTTATTACCTCAGCATCGGAAAAGCTCCAAATTACCAAAGTGAAAAAAGTGACCTTGAAATTACAGGAGAAATGGTTAAATCTGTCAGAAATTCGTTGTCTTTTTGATGGTCATCTGATATTGTTATTGGAGAAAAATTATATAAAATACTGGGCACATCCTATGTCATGGAGAGGATTTTTATTCAATCAACCAAATTTTCGCCACCAAGCAGCACTATTTGCAGCCAAAACTGCTCAGGAAAATTCGTTTCTATTTGTAAAATAAAAGTTTTGCTCTATTTGCATGGCTAAAGATATGTTGGTATAAACAACCTGAATTTAAATAATTATATGGAATTTGTGATATTGGAAAAATATTTGCAAAAGTTCAATTATTTATTTTTGATACACAAAACTATTGCAATACAATAATGGTAACAGCTCTATATTCAGAATGAAAGAAAATGAAACAATAATTGTTAAATTGAGTTGCAGTAAATATATATTCACTTTTCTAATAGAATATATAGTTTCTAATACATGAACTTAAAAATAAGGATTTTGGAGAGTAAAAAAAACTAAAATCCATATCAGAATGTTAGGAATGATAATTGTGATCCACGACGCATCTGACTCATTGACCATTGAGTCACTGGCCCATGTCCAGTTGTGATCAAGTTATTACAAACAAATAAACTTGTAATTTTTTTTTATCGAGCCATGGCTTTGATGTAGCAAGTATTCTTAGTATTTCAGTTTCAATGGATAACATATTATGACCATGAAATGTATTTTTGCATGGTTATGAAAGCAATAACTTTCTAATTATTATTTGAATAAATCATAAATAATTTTAAGTAGGATATTGGCCCAAGTACAGCTCTGGTGAAGATTACAAACAAACTTGTATTAAAATACTATAGAGCTATGGCTTTTGTGTAGCAACTATTCTTTGGTATTTCAGTTTCAATGGATAACATATAATGACCATGAAATGTATTTCTAATGATTATTTGAATAAATCATAAACAGTTTTATGTGGGATAAAAAGTTTTCAGAACTCAATGTAAAGAAATTGATGTTTTCCTCGCAAACAGCGTTAAAAGTTTTCTTAGAAATGAGAACACCTTGCAAGCTAATAAAAAATCCGACAAAATATTTCAAAACATCTGTCAAAACATATCAATTAAAGTCCAATCGCATGTTTCTTGAATGAGTCGAAAAGTATTGTGCAATGTTTAAATGAATATTTAGGTAATTTTTTATTTGTATGTTTTAGTTACTCTTAGCACGAACTATATATATATATATATAAAAAAATTGGATTACAGTACAAGAATTGGAAAAATTACACAGTGTTTAAGAAAATTTAAGAATATATATATATATATATATATATATAAATTTTTTATTCCTTCTAATTTTGATCTTCAGTCTGCAACAGCATAAAATAAGGCGTCATATTTAGACGTATCTTTTTCAAATCCAATCGGATGTTTCGATATTAATTCATTTGTTCCATATATAGGTTAATTTGATTGAATAATACTTTTCCAAATATTTTAATAATTACTGTTAATACTGAAATTGGTCGGTAATTTTCTGCAAGATCTTTTCTTCCTTTTTTATATATTGGTGTAACTTTAGCAATTTTTAGGTAATCAGTGTAAGTTGATTTTGCCAAGCATTGATTAAATAACTCACACAATTTTTCAATTTACTTTGTTGCAGAGTATAATATTTTCGTATGCAATTTTATTAAAATTCGTGATTAGTTTTCAAAATAGTCAACTGAATTGGATTTTTATATATATATAGGACATTCTTTGCTAAATGCGTTATGGTTATTATGTGATTTCTTAAACATATTTGAATTTTTGCAGTTGATGCATTTATGCATTTCCTTAACATTTTTAGCTGGACAATTCTTATAGTTGTGATTATCCATGCAGTACATACAGTTAGATGTTTTCAATGAACATACCGTTGTAGAATGACCAAATTCTATATTTTCTGACATAGTAATGATCAAAAGTACGAACAATTCCAAAACCAAGCTTTAGTTTTTTTAAATCAGTACATGTTTCAATTTTGCTTAAACCTTCATTGTTATTTCTTTGCATTTCCTATAATTATTATTACTGTAATTTAGTTCACAAAGTCCCATTTCAAAATTCTTGAGAATATTTTCATTATCAGCAAATAGTTTAGACTTCAATTCTTTAAAGTTAATTAAGTCTTCATATAAATTTTATTAGTAATCTTGACATTTGGCATAAGTTTGATTGATTTATCAATTACTCTTTTTGTAATATTTGCATCTTCATCAGTTTTACAAATTAAGACCATATCATTTGTGTCATTTAATTTCAATTGCTCCACATTTGGTCCTCTTCTTCCCAAATTTTTATTGATTTCTCAACATTTTGCACAATTATTTTTCCATTCTTTTTCACATTGATTTTTCAAGAATTCAATGAATTTTAACTTTATGCCACAAAAAATATCTTCATATTCAAGTTTTAATGCATCTGATAATTTTAGTTCATTAATAAATTCATAAGATTAGAAAAATCTCTAAATAGCGCGTTAATCCGTCCATCCTCTATAAGAAGACCAGCCTTTAGATTTTCTGAATAATGCATATGATTGTTAATTAAGCAAAAAAAATAAATCTTACCGTTTAGCAATCTCCGATCATATATATATATATATATATATATATATATACACACACAGTACTGGCCAAAGTTTGGGAACACTTTCCAAATTTAGAAATTTTTGTATTTTACACTAAAAAACGCAATGTAGAAACAATCTAATAACACAATGTAGACAATATGATATCACCGTGTAGAAAGAAAATAGTTAATTCCGAAAAAGTCACAAATATTTTGTATGTGCGCCATTAGTTGCCAAACACGCAGGAATGCGATTTGAACTTGACTCGACCAGCTTTCTACAATAATCATCAGTAATCTCATTGTACCATACAATATCGTCAAGTGATGTGCATTGGCGCTTTCACAGACAGTTTTTGATGTGATGCCAGCAATTTCCTATGACGTTGAGGTATGGGGAGTTTCCCGGCCAGTTGTCAAGCAGCCGAATGTCTTGTGATGCAATTCACTGTTTCACAACTTTGGTGCTGTGGTTGGAGCACCATCTTGTTGTAGTACAGATGTTCTGCTAAGATGCATAAACATGGGAACTTTCTCCTGAATTATTTCGAGGTAGGTCTTGGCTGTGACTGTCTCGTTGTGAGGAACAAAATGCAGTTATAGCACCTCAAATCATCACTGAAGGTATTCAGCGGACAGTGTGTTGCGTGTAATGTGTGTTGAATCTTTGGTTTCTTGGTCGTTGAAGGTTTGGCCGGTATGATGTAAACTGGCAAATCTTGGATTCGTCACTACACATTACTTGATGCTACATCTCGGGGTGTAGTGTTGGTATTGTTTGCAGAAGCGCAACTGGTCTCAAATGCTATTTAAAGAATCGGGGTTTTGCTGCCAGTTTGCACGATGCAAGGTCAAAAGTAGTATTCAATCAACGCCTAATGGTGCATGTTGATACATTCCGCGCCACCCACCTAGATTTGCTTTGACTTCAGAAGATGAAGAGAATAGTTGATTGATGACGTAACTGGGAATGAGATGGTCAGTCTGAGGGGTTGTCACATTTGGTCTTCCAGACCGCTTACAAGAGGAAAAATTTTTCAGTTGCTGATAGCGAGTAACACTTCTGGATACTGAAGATACAGACACGCCCATTCTAACAGCTATAGCGTACTCCTCCTCGTAGAAGATATGAATTTGAGCACGCTTGTTGGTGAAATTTCACTACCACATACCATATTTCAAAATATAATGATAGTGCTCTTTCAATAAAAATGTATTGTGTGTAAATCTAAATTTTGTGTTAATTTCATTGGCTAAATGAATCTGTTGTAAATTCTAAAAAAAATAGGAATTAAAAGAATTTTACAAAGTTTCAAGGAAATAGCATAAAATACGCTTTAGACAGGTTATTTTTCTAAATTTTTGTCTATATATATATATATATATATATATATATATATATATATATATATATATGTATGTATTGTTAGATAATTTTTTGATTTTAGAAATGGTTGACAGGGCTCCATATATTGTACTTATGGGCGATGTTGGTACTGGGAAGTCAACTATACTTGAGAAACTAACTGGTGAAAAAGGTAGAAGTTCAGCTGCATTTGAAAGTTTCACCAGAGAGACTTCAACCTTCTTAGTTCCTGATGGAAGTCTTATTATTGCTGATACGCCTGGCAGCAATACATTGAAGGAAAAAATTGAGCATAACGTTTGCATTGCTGCAGCCATAAATTTCAAACCAGTTTCCAAGCTTTTCATAGTAGTCAAAGCAGAGAATCGTATTGACGCAGTTATTGACAATGTTCGAAAATATGCAGATCGTTTGTTAGATTTTCCAATGGACGCCGTTGCTGTCTTAGTCACGCATATGGACCTTGTAACATGGAGGAAGGAAACATTTCTTGAATTAATAGATCAAGAGATTGGTATTTGTGAAGTTGTGTGCTCAGGTAAGCATACCTTACCAGATCACCTGCTAAAAGATATCCTATTCTTGTGCACTACCGAATTTAATTTAAATATAGATAACGAAAACTTTTTCCAAGTTTTTAAGATTCACAGCAATCATATGAAAATTCTTAAATGCACTAGTGATGAAGTAAAACGATTCACTGAAATGAAAAATGAATTTAATAAGACGAAGAAACAATATAGTTATAAAGATTTAGTTGATCTAACATTCGAATTTCAAGCTTATATGACTGAGGAAATTGTACAAGCTCAGAAACGAATATCAGAACAAAATAATTTCACATTTGATGGAGAAAGTGCTGCCAATGAAGCTGGTCATGTTGCAAATATGGTCAATCAGCTTCGTTTGGTTTTGTATGATATACGAGTTGAAGCTTTGCAATACCAGGCTAAGCATGGCGTAACTGAACTACGCAGGTGCCCACATTGTAATTTAATTTGGACAAAAGTTGAAGGATGTAATGGAACAACTACATGTGGAAGTCGACCATCAAGTCTGGAAGTGCGAAGTTCTGATTTTGTAGAAATGGGTAAATTCATGTTTAGGTGGATAGAGGGAACACTAAGAATAAGTAAACTCGCAAACAAGCGTGCATCAGGCACACGTAAATCTGGCAACAATGTTGGTTGTGGGAAATCAATTAATTGGACTGAAATGCCTCCAGTTTCTGTGCCTCCAGAATTTAATGAAACAGTGAGGGTTTGTACTAATGATGTAAAATTGCTTCCTAGAGAAGCGAGTGGATTTAGCGATAATCTTCTAAGAAAGATAAATATGGCTACAAATAAACTTTTTGTGCAATCTTCTTCAAGACAATAACTTGTTTAGTATATGTATAACTTTATGAAATTCTACTTGCATGCAATTTAATGGCAAAGAACAATTCTCTAATAAATTATTATACTAGCATTTTTGAAAGTGGCATTACTTCCAAACTTCTGGATGTTATAGTTAAACTATTTCAAATTATGGTACCTTAAAATCGTGAGGAATTGCTTAGAATGTTGCCTATAGTTATAAGTATGTTTGAATTAAATATTGTTTTGTTTATATACCAGCTGAGACTTTCTCTACATATGTTTGCATATCCTTGCTTGCATAAAAAACTGCAGCAAAGATGGCCCTCTGTACACTAGGCTTGACTATATTTTGGTTGTTTGAAAGCTGCAGTTTGACTAAAGAAAAGGGATGAGGCCTTGAACTAAAAATTGCTGTCACTAGTGGGAACATCTGATACAAATATGTAATTTATTTCATTCTAGAAAATTTTGGTTTGCCGAGGCGGCGCTGTTTGTTATGCTGCAGCATAAATATCGATAGCAATGTTAATTCTTCAAGTATGAATTTAATGTAGACCCCAAGATTCCATAGGATGTTTGTTGTACTCCATCTTTTGCAAGGAACCCAACATCACACAATCATGTTTTCTTTGTGATTTTATATAAAAAAATAGATTTTGGTAATATTTCGATATTTCAAGTGTTTGCATAAATGCTGATTTTCCAAGTGTAAATATTTTTTGTTTGAATTATCAAAATCTTTTTGAATCGATTGATAATAATAGTATTTTACGATTTCAAATTAGTTTTCTTACTAAAAATCTTATATGTTTTTATATAAGTTGCAAGAATTCGTTTGATATATTTGGACAATTTTGTTGCGTCGCTTCTAAACATGCAGGACAAATTCTAATCAAATGTTGCAGAAAAGTCGAAAGAAATTTCCGGAAATTTTGAATGACTTGAGAATCCGTCACACTTTAGTCAATAACAAACTTTTAGGCAAAACTCAAGGTTATTTTACAGGTTGGCTGAAATATTTTTTCTAAAATCCATTACAACAAAAGAAAAATAATTCCATTCCAATACTGGAATCTTTTCAACTTGATAAAAAGTACATAACAATACATTATGTGTTGTAAAATTGCTCAAAAAGGCAAATAAATTAGCGAAAAATATCTTCGTAGCTATTAAAAAATGAATTAAAAATTCTTAAATGTGAAACCATCGTGGGGATATAGAATAGTGTAGCATACGCTACCAGGCGTTAACATAGAGTTATTTATTCTTTTAAATATTATTTCTTGTTAGATGCAGGTAGGGATGCACTGATCTTTTCTTGCTTCGACATAAGATATGTTGTTATTAACTTAGATTAACTCCAACTAATCCAATACTATACAGCTTTCTTCCGTGATTCCACGGTGGCCTCTGGCCGACTCCAATCTCCGAATCATTCCACACTTGTATGCCTTCGTTGTTAATCAAGTAGTTCCAAGTCTCAGCTCAACGAAGCAACTTATGTGTTCCCTATCCTAACTCAGTGCAACCCTCAAGGCTGGATGTAACTGACCTAAACTCAATTTGTAATGTGTAATTTCGTACTTCACAACTGGGCAGTGTCACTAGCAGCTTAATAAATATCACTTTAGCCATTACCGAAAATTATTGGCTTTCATTAATATAGCAAATAGAATAGATAAGTACTTGCAGCTTCCTAACTTACATTTAAATAATGATACATGCTCAGTCTATTTATCGGTTGAATTATAGGTCACCTACATAGTCAAGATAATATAATATGTATACAACCTATGGTGGACTAACTAGCCCTATCTCCGAAGTGTATTATTTAATACATGTAGATGAATGAATCGATAGTCTGCTGAATGGAGAAAAACTCCTAACCCCTAACCTAAATTCAGGTTCATAGCTTGGATCAAGGACCCTCGAATCGCTCTCGATGTGTGCCCAAGCCACTACTAATGCATCTACCATTTAGCTTGACATTGTTTAGTATTAAGCAAACCAAGTTAAATCTAAGAATTTACTTGAACAGTTTTCTAAATTGATTCTCGCTCTATTTATAGTTCCAGTTCAAAAAGTACCTGTATTTCGAAATTTGAATTTTGTCGTCTGCCAAAATGGCTAAAAATAGTGGAAGGATTATCACCCACTTTGTTTTGCCAAATTGTTCGTCAACAAGTACTAATTGGCAATATTGTTTCTTAGTTGCATTTGACATACATAATGATGATAATTAAATTTAAATTTATAATCAATAATTAATAATTCGATATTAATCCTATCACTGATTAATCATCTGATCTTCTCTTCTTAGCAGCATTATGCTTTGGATTATGCTACAATAGTGTGTAATATCTATTAGAAATATGTAAGATTAGTTCTTCTGAATGTATAGCAAAGCCAATGTTCCTGATAATCACTACGTCTTTTTCTAAAAAGTGGACACATAATAATAATCAAGATCTATACTTGGATTCAAAATTTTACCTTTCATGTAAATTAACAGTAACACACTTTTCGTTGAGTGCAAATAACGTATAATTAACATCTTCAATTTGCAAAGCAAGATCATGTAGTCAACGCACTAATTAATTAATTTGCTTGTTACACTGCTATTCCTTGAAAGTTACTGTCACTTAATGTTGTTTGGGCAAGCATGTGCTGTCAATCAATTATCACTGTCATATTTTGCTAAATATAAAGATTCCTTTGTCTAAGAATGGGGTTTCGAAAATTTAGAGTGTTGTATGGTTCTTCTTACATTTTTACTTTCCGGGCAGCGATCACAATTCCATCCTCTGTTTTCCATTTTTCTTTTTCCTACATATATGAAAATAATAGCACGTAAACTCTTTCATAGGCACTGCAAAGTGAAGACTCATTGCCTCCTGCTGCTCATCTCTCACCCTTTGATTTAAAATACCTCCAACCGCTATTGTCAAATAATTGTATAATTGTGCTTGGATTGAGGTGGATGGTGGCAACATATGCGAAAAGAACATTTGTGCAGCGTTGGACTTCTTTAATCACGTCTGCAGTCATGTGGAACATCAACATTGATGCTGTCATTGAAAGGGCTGTACAAGGGAAAATCCATTTTCAGCATCCTACAAACTCAGAAACCAGTTACATACACATACTGGAGACAAGCCGTTTCTATGTAAATTTTCCAACTGTTGCAAATCCTTCACAAGATAAGAAAACATGAAAATACACAAAAGAACCCACACAGGTACACTTTACATTATATGTAATCAATATAGCAAAAATGTAGATTATTTCAATGTATACTTCAATATCAATCATTTTCTAAAGTATATTTGTAATATATTTTTACAAAAAACTATTTTTAGTTGAAAAGCCCATTCCATTAACTTTTCCTGGATGCCAACCACGATTCGCCAACAGCTCTGATTCTTAATTTATGAACTTTATTTTAGTAAACTATCAATTTTGCTTTATATACTTTATCAAATATTAGTTACCCTTCTAATATCTTTGCAAATTTTAATAGTTTATTTAATTCTGAACTGATTCCTATTTCAGGTTTTTCTAAAGTAAATCTTAAGTAAACAACAAGCACTGATATGGTTTTTTATTTAGAAAACTCTCCAAAATAGACAGGTTTCATTAAAGAACGTAAGAGCTGTTTAAACATAAACATAGTCACACTGCAGTGCATAATCGATAATAGCCAATATCTTTTCAAAACTTAGGAATTTTTATAATAGTTTTTAATGAAGCCTATGATTCTATAGACCATACTTATCTATTTAACGTTCTCTACCAAATGGGAATATCTCCAATGATAGTAAATTTTGTAAAAGATTTATATAGAAGTCATTACTTTTATATAATTCTAAATTGCTTTTTTATCACCTGCAGTTAGAAAGAGGTGTTAGGCAATGTTTTCCCCTATCATGTGTTCTTTTTAACTTTGCAATTGAGCCTTTTTTAAAAGTATCAATGAGAAATATGCAATTAAAGGCCTTATATATAATAATATTGAAATTAAATATTTGGCCTTTGCCAATGACTAAACGTTTTTTGTTTCAGATGCTAACAGCTTAAAGGCATTATAAAAAATAATTAAGGATTTCGGATGCAACAGCGGTCTCACAATCAACAGGAAAAAATATATCTACTCTTGCATTAACCGCGGGAAGTACTGGAAGCATAGAGTGGCAGAAAACAACGATATAATAAATTTACTAGGCGTAAAATTAAGCTTGAAAGAACCTATAAATTTTAATATGAGTGCCTTTCTCGAAGAAAATAAACTTTTAATCAATTTCATCTCAAACAGAAAAATTTCCATATTTGGCAAAGCCAAGGCAATTAATGTTGTTCTGCTATCAAAGTTAATATATCAAATACAGTATTATCCGTCTGTGGCATGAACCAATTTAATTAAACCTGCCATTAATGATGCTGTCTGGAAAAATAGGGACAACTTAAGGCAAAACACGCTTTTATATTGTAATTAAAACCAAGGAGGCATACAACTGGGTAACATCTTTTGCATTCAGACCGCCTACAAAATTAATTTATTAAATACAATAGTTAATTCAAAGTGGCATGTATTGTATGAGCTATGCTCAGAATTAATTAATGATGGCACTGCAAAAAAAATCTTTTGGATATGATCTGTAAAATCACCATAACTCAGCGTTTTAGAATGCACTGGCAAACTCTTGCAGGTATTCTAAAATTAATGCAAAGGCTGCAATTTCAATTAAATAAACCTAACATCTCTTTAAGCCAAGACCATCACTTCATCAGCTTGTCTAATATTAGTATCAAAAAGTGAAGCAATATATCGGAATTTAAACCCACAGCAAAAGAAAAGTTCATATCAAATTTTATTTTCCATAATGATCCCCGCACCAAGCAGACACTTCGGAAGGCTGCAAATTACTTGGAAACACCCTCCAATATTAGTCTGCAGTTCTTGAATACAATTATGTTTAAGGTTATTATAAAATAGAATTTGTAGTAGAGATAAAGTTTATTTTTTTCGCTTAATTTCTACACCTCTATGCAATTACGCAATGAGTCAAATGAAAATCCTAAAGACCATATTTTTCATTGCAGTAGACGAACAGGAGAAAAGCCTGACGACTTCAATTGCATTGGAGACCTTTTAACAACAAGCAATCTAAAGGCAGTTATCAATTATATTGTGAAATCTATTGCTTTGCCTAAGGATTTCTAATTTATTTTAATTATGTACATATATTTTAATAACCAAGCCTTTTTAGATACATGTTCAATTGTTGCTTTCTATTCGCATCTTTTAAAGTAAGTAATTGTGTGGAAATAATTTCGTCCTGTAGCATATCTCTGTGTGTTTCTGTTTCGATCTTTTTTGTTCCCCTTCCCAGATAACAATTTTGGTTGTTTTTACGTTGTTTATGGTTGTTTCATACTTTTGGTTGTTGCAGCAACCATAAAATCATAATAACAATCATTAATACTAATTGGAGCAACTAAAAATGTGATAATTTAAGATTCAAGCAGATGCTTGCAAATAGAACTCTCTGTATCATTTTGATTACTAGATCATTTTGTTGCACCTTAACGTAAGAATCTTGTTATGCTCTTTTGTGTGTCAATAATCTGTAATTCCTTGCTGTAAACCCACCAAGCAGGAAATTTCGCTTAAATGTTCCAGGAATCTATCTGGATTGTGGTAAATGGCGGCAGGTAGCCCAGTTGGTAGAGACGCAGATTGGTAAGCTGAGGTTAAGCAACTGTGATCGTGGTTAGCAAACTGGATGACTTAGCTCACAGGGTAGGAAGCACTCTAAAGCCTTGGTTGGCAACTTCCTAGGACAAGGGCAGTCCAAAATGAAAGCTCATGGGGCAGGAAGGTCTCTTAAGCCTTGGTTGGCAACTTCCTAGGAGAATGTGAGTCCAAAATCAAACACAAAAAATAACACTGATGAAAAGTCATGATAGAGCAAAGGCCCTCAGTCCCCGGCAGGCCTTCAATGGTCAGAGGGTGCTAAGAATCTCCGGACAACAGGCGGACTCCACAATCGGGAGTGTGGACTCGAGAAGTGGCAGTACAGGATCCACACAGACCAATGGACAACGGCATAAGTGGACAGATGAGCAGAACAGGACAGCATTGGAGTGTTACAGAAGAAGCAGGCCAGATGAGAGGGGTTACAGGAAGAGAATGTTGGAAGAATGGAGGAAGGCAAGAACGGTATTAGAAGTTACAGAGCAGAGGCTTGCAGGGCAAGTGAGAAAGTTACAGCTGGATGAGAGTAAGGGGAAAAAGAGAATTGAACAGGTTAAGCAAAGGGAAGATGAAGTGATAGAT
>CABFPE010000711.1:40598-54055 GCA_900660155.1 Hofstenia miamia | reverse complement strand
ATATATATATATATATATATATATATATGTGGTTTAATTATCATAAAATAAAAACATTACATTGTTTATTCTACGGAATGTCGATTGATGTCCCAATATTACTCCGGTTTAGTAGGTTAGTAAGAGACTCAATAGATATAACTGAAGATGCTAATAATCATACATCTTGCAGATTACAAGTTAACAACAAAAATGGACACATCTAAACTTACACTACGTATGAACGGAGAAAATATATAACAAAATACTCATCTTAAAAATATAGTTATTAAGTTTGACAGCAATCTAAATGTTCATGAACAATTAGACAGTAATTAATTAGCAATTAAATAATGTTATTAGAACAAAGTTTAGTTTAGCTAAGGTTTTCCTTGGTGAAATAGCTCATTTTCCTAAGGACGAGAAGTTTAAAAATAATCGGTTGAACTAAACTTACTTATTAAAACAAAACTCCAAACTGTTGAATTACACTGTTTTCGATAATTCTAACGTTTTTTATTTAGGATCTACTGTTTATGGAAACGAAATTAAATGCTTCAAAGAAGGCTACAGAAGGCGTGCACAGTCTATCAAAGCGTTTTTTATCACGCCGCCACGTCGTGTAGTCAATCAGCGATCACTTGGAGTCAGGCACCTCCAGCTCGAGGTCTTTTATCCTGTGGCCTCCGCATCAACACCGCTTTTCAAACGCACACCGAAACATTTAAAAAATGTCGTCCCTCTAAAGCAACCATGACTCTCACCGCCAATATACACTCGACGAACCAACGCTGCTGTTTTTTCAACAACACCGCCGTTGTCACCAGCTGAGGTTCAGACAATTAGAAACTTTCTGAGGTTTTTCCAATGACGGTACAATTTATTTCGTCTAATTTATGTTATCGCCAATAACTCATGTTCTATCTCTGTTAGATACACCACAAAAAGTAAGATGCTGATTCTCATTAAAGCAACAAAGCATTCTTTCTTCTATTTTCTATCATTCAGAATTCTCAAAAGTAATGAATTCAATTAATTTGTTTTATAGTCTTATAGTTACTTATTCGAATATACTAAAAGTAGCTAAGCCCATTCAATCGTGGAAAAGAGTAAGGAAAAGTCAACAGAAAGTGTCAAAAAACTTTGTCATCATTCAACAAGCGTAAACTTGAATTGCATATTTTTATCATTAACACCAAACGAAATGCTATCAAACTTTACAAAAGCTTTACTTTTCTATTTAAGTATATGTTGCGTAGAAAAATATATTCTCTCATTTGAATATTCGAAAGAAAGTCCAAATGTTTCAAAACCATGGATTGATTCCAAATGCATTGATTTAATCGAACAAAAGAAGCAGAAATGGAAAAATTGTAACAATTTTCAAAAAAAGCAAAATAATAATGCATACAAAATTGCTTGAAATTTATGCAATGTTGTTGAAAGGAAAGCAACTAATAATTATGCACGTTCAGAGTATCAAAATCTTTCATCCCAAAAAATAACTGGGAATTTACTTACAATGTATTGAATAGAAAAAACTTGAAAACTAAAAAAATTGAAAAAAATAATATAAAGATTAATTCATTATTAATAAAAAAAGTGTTCTGTTTTGACAAAGTTTGCGTATTCCTTCTGCTTTTTTCTAATGCATTCTTTTGTTTCTTTAGATATCCATATCTTCCACATTTTGTTACCATTCATTACATTGTTTTTGAATAATTGTAATAGTACAAAGCTTATGATAAATACTTATTTAATTTATTATATATTATAGACATCTTTTTTATACACTGTTTTAGCAAAATCGTAATAATTCCAGTTTAAGTTGTTAGAGTATTTCTTTGAATAAAAGATAAGATCTGTAACAAAACTTCATATGTCTTAATACTTGAGATGTCAGAATGATATAATCGAATCAAAGAAGACCTAAAACAGTTGATATGGGTTGGTATATTTATATTTAGAACTTCCATATTAAAGATATCAATTAAATCGTTAATTTTATTTTTTCAAATTCACATACATAGTTTTGGTTAAAACCACCCATAATAATTACCAAAACCAAATAACGCATTCAATTGAACCAATTAGGTAAAAGAAACGATTAATGAAAACTTTTGTCTAAATTCAGCCATAAATACTCGGTATGAATTACCAAAATACATCAAACAAATAAATACTTTAATAACTTTAAGATTGATATTAAAAAATACTTTTTCACCTTTAATATAAGAAAACTGAAATAGCGAAGTTATAAATTTTACAATCCTGATTACTATATTAATAGAAACTAACATCGCCATAATTTTAGTTAATTAATTTATTTGTAAACATTTCCTTTGTTTTATTTAATTTTGCTTGTATTTCTTTTCTTAAGATTTCAGAATCGTTATCAGTATTATTAATTGTTCAAAGAATTGCTGAATATAGATATTTCTTTTTCTTCTTAATGTTAAAAAAGTTTCAATTAATACATTAATTTTTACTGCTTCTTAGTATTAATGCTAAAATTCAAATTATTCGTACTCTAGATTCAAGCCATTTAAATTACACTAAATATTATATAAATAGAATATAAGGAAACTTGAAATACTTGACAAAGAAAATTGCACAAGACTGGTTAAAGGAAATCACCTAACTTAGAATTAATTTTAAAGAATTTATCAAAGTCAATACTGACAATATATAAATCATCCCTATGTACGCCTTGCAATATTGTACGTAAGGCCTCCATCTAATTCAAAGAAAAAGAAATGCATAAATCTTTAACTAGTACTTTCATCCTTCTTTGGAATGAACTATTTATGGTCTCTGAAATTCTCTAAGACTAAAATATACCGCATTCATAGAAATTATACCGGTATATATATAATATATTTAAAAACTATTTTGACACCTAATTTTCAATGTACAGTGCTTTGTAAATTAATTTTCGAAATTCAAATATATCGTTAATATTAATCGTAAATATGGATCTAAGTAAAAATAAATTTTAATGTAGTTATATAAAGAAGTCATCCTTTTATTTTTGTTATAGAAATTTATAAATTTATATAAAAATCTTATATAGAAAGGAACTCTGTTTTTAAAAAGTGCCTACCGTTTAAGAGCATAGAAATTGATATTTACATTAGAATTAAGTATAAGTACATTTAGGTTGCGTAATTACTTTACTTCATTCTAATTAATATGGTGAAATAATAGGAGTTTCGATAATCATTATCCATTGAGTGGTTTATCATGAAGAATATTTGTTTTAGTTAAAAATTCACATAACCCATTTTTTAAAGATTTTCTTATCTTGTACTCTCCCTAGAAACTTAGATCTTGCTCTAAGTGTGCATAGCTTGTTAAATACATCTCAAAGCAATATAAACCATTCAAGAACATAAATAGAGCAATATAGCACTTTCCGAATGAAGCAAAAATAGGGGAAGCAGATTATAAAAAACTAAAAGCAAATTCCTTCCCATATCACAAATAACAGAGTGATTAACCCGGAACTGATTTTCAGGTTGCAAAAATTGTAAATTTACATCAATACAATTGCTGATTTATGTCAATGTAAAGAAAAAATCATAATAGCAAAAGTTTTACTTTAAATTTCATAACTGAACTTTATTATGCAATCATTCTCAATCAATTTTTTGTGCAAAGTATATCCAATTGATTAAAGCTTTCTCGACAAAAGTGTTCTGGAGAAGGAATATTTTCCATCTAAGCATAAAGCAATCTAAAGCAATATCTAGAGCCTTCTATTTTTAGAAAAACCTCTCAGAATTTGTTTTGAATTTTAAAAAGATTAAGAGAGCTCCAAACTAATTTGGTCGATTGCAGAAAACTTTTTTAAGGAATTCGTTCACTCAACATTAAACACTGTTGTTAGAGTTGCAATCATGTTACAAAATGTAACATGGATAAGAACTGACATGGTAAAACCGCAAAATAAATGACCCGCTTTTTGAAATTTAGAACGTTTCTGCAGCGTTTTCTAGGAGTATAATTGCAATACATTAATATGAACAATGCATCACTGATATTCGAATGCTTCACTTTGCATTATAATGCATTACTTACGATGTAAAATAAAAAACTATCAAAATAATTTTTATGAACCAAACACCAAGACAAATCATTATTTTAAAAAATAGTTGTGAAACAATGTTTTGTTTGCAAATATTAATTTTTAATTCTGGCGAATATTTTGACTTAGATTTAAAATGAATTTTGAAGCCTTTTTATAATTTCAATATTAACCAATCACAAAATAGGTAAATACAAATAAACCAAATTAAATTTGAATCAATGTTGAATTCCAATGAAAATCTTGGTGCAGTACAGTGGCGGATATCTAAAATTTAATATGTGTTGTAAAAATTCGTTTGATATATTCTGACAATTTTGATGCATCGTCTCAGAACTTGTAAGACAAATTTCAAGGAAATTTTGCAAAAAACTTGAAAAATTTCTGTAGCAATAATTAATAATCATGGTGATATACTACTACTACTTCAAGATTATTTAAAATATTTTAATAAACAGTTCATGAATTTTTTACAATTATAAAAAAACATGGCAAAAATCTTCTGCAACTAGAACTATGATATTTAGATATATTGTAGTTTTTCAGTATTTTAAACATGCACTTTCAAAAGTTTTGGTGTCTCAAATTGTTAAATTTTTGCTTTAAATTTCCAAAAACAGCAAATTCTGTTGAAATGCAAAAATTCACTTTGATTTTTCAAGAGCTTTAATTTTCAGGGGCAATGAAATTTCTTTGGCATTCAAGTGAAACAATTAAATAAATTTATTTTAATTGTGCCATTTAGAATGTACATCATTATACTAATTTCACTTAATTTTGCAGAGAATTAGGAAATATACCAAAAATCTTTAGTGCCACACAATGCTCCAACTTAGTAATCCAGTCAAGGCATCTCCAAATTTAACTAATTGAATTTTCTTTTAATTAAACTTTATTTTGTTTGACTTATTCCAGCTAGTTACTTTATCTCCATAAAAATAGTAGGTGTACTGTCTGAGGGACTAAGCAAGTGTACAAGATCATCTGTACTTTATATATTTTTTTCATAGCTAATTTTCATAGATTTCGAAATTTAGAATTATAATAAGAGTAACAGTAACCCCTTAATCGTTAATGTTTTGGGAAACATACTTTAATGCAAATGCTGAAAGTTTCTCATTAAAGCGTATTGCTGTGCCTAAGGTTGTTGAAAAGATTAACATGTTTTTTTTAAAACTTCAAATTTTTTACAAACATTTAAATTCTCTTCCTGCCTAATGTTCATGTGTTTATAAGGTTTTGAGCTCATGGAAACAACAAGGAAGTTTGATTGTATCTTGATATGTATATAGATATTCTAAGTTCACTAAGGCGTGCCGTACGCAAAGTCAGAGGTCGCGGGGCTAAAGTCCTCTGCAATTGGAGACTTCAAGAATGGCATGCCTCGATGGTACAGAGCCAGCGCAAAGAAAAATAAGGAGGAGACTCTTATCAATCGTGTGGCACTTTCAGATTGAGCATAGCTTTTGAGCTACAAGTATTTAAAATTTTTTATATCATTATAAAATTTCTTAAAAAATCATTTGTCTCATGCCCGTAGCATGCATGGTAGTCAGGTAGTGAGTGAGTACCATAACAATAAATAAAAATAATGATATAATTTCAATTTTTATTTTCTCAGATTATAATTGATTATTCTATTGATGTATGTAAAATTATAATTTATAGCAAGAATGTGAACTTCTAATTTCCAATCACCAATTGATAATTTGTACGCCATACCCTTCAAAATTGTAAATCCCGATGTAGTCAGAATTTAAAATTCCTACTACCCGCATATATATTTAATTGCACAAGCTCTTCTCAACACTTGTTGCTTCTAAACATATCCGTTTGGTGGAGAATACTGTAAGTAAACAACGCCACTTGTGGTGAAATTGTGAATATTGAGGAGTCAGATTTGAAACTGTCTACTACCCACATATTTATTGAAAAGGAAAACTCTCTCAACACATTTGTGATTGGTGGATAATGTGCAAATAGCTATTGAATTCCGCCACATGTGGCAAAATTCTGCATTAATAGTAGTCAGATTTAGAAATGACTCCCATCAGATATATTGATTTAATTAAAGCTACATCGCTATTTGATGGATTGTTAAATATTGTAAAGGCGAAAATACCCTGTAGAACCAGTATAAAAAAGGTGAGACTGAAATTTATACTAATACCCTGTTTCAGATAATAACTTATAGTTTTAAATTGAATAAAAGACCAGAGTTGTAACTGGGCCAGACTTCGAAACTGCCGGGCATGGCCATAAAATTAATATTCAAGTGGGTCTGGGATCTGAAATTTCTACACCACGTGTATAGAATTATTCAAAATGTTTAGTTGCCTCAAAATAATTTTTTGCTGTTCGAAACTAAAACCTTTTCGCCTTAATTTTTGTTTTAAAATATCGAAATTCATTGAGTTAAATGCTTTACTTAAATCAAGTAAGGCTACCACTCTGAACAAATTTTGGTTCGAATTTATTTTAATCTATCTTTTCTGTGATTGATAAAATTGCGTCAGCTGTACTGAATTTAGGTCGAAATCCAAATTGATTATTTGACAAAATTTTATTTTTATTAATAAACTTGTATATTTGTGCAGTTAGAAGTTTTTCAAATATTTTTCAGAAGGGGTGTGTTATGCTAATTGGTCGGTAGTTTAATGGATCTAGTGGTTCTCCTTTTTTGTATAACGGTGAAATATCAGATTGCTTTAAAAGGACAGGAAAGTCATTATTTATAATACTTTTGTTAAATGCTACAAGTAGGTACTCACCAAAAATATAAAAATATTTTTTTAATTATCCAATATGGTAGGTTGCTGAATCCACAAGATTTATTAGTATCTAGTTTATTTACTAAGTTTCTAAGATCATGATAGGAAATTAAGTTGAAATGAAGCTGTTCCCTTTGTATATCAGGTTGCTGAGTTGAAAAGTTTCCATTTTCTTCGAATTTAAATTTGAATTTACCCATATTTTCAAAATTTCTGTTAAAAATATTTGCGATATCCTTCTTATTTTTGTACATCCTATTATCATGCTTTATTTCTTCAATGTGTATATTTAGCCCTATAGTTTTGCCAATGTTTTTGTTAGGAAAATTCCATCTTTGGTTAGATTTTTTCAGGCGTTTGAAGTAATCCTTTACTTTAGTTTTGTACCTAGATTTGTGGCTCTTTTGATTAATTGATTAGTGTGCTCACAATTGGTCTAATTAAGATTGATGGGATCCGATTTCAGAAGTTCAAAGAGTTTAGTTTTCTTAATTATATGTTGTTTAATCAAGGAATCACGGGGTTGGCAAATCAATGGTCTTAATTTAGGGCTAATTAATTTGGTTCGCAGCGGGGCAACTTTGATTTGTGAGACATTAGATCATCTGATAGCAGAATGTGAGAAGCTGGCGCAGAATGAGTATAAGTTACGGCATGACAAGCTAGGACGAATGGTATACTGGAGCTTGAGCAAGCATCATGGGTTAGAAGCAGGAGACAAGTGGTATGAGCACAAGTCACATGGAGCCATATATAATGAGAAGGTTAAGATACAGTGGGACTTCAACTTCCAGACAAGCAAGTTGATAGAATAAAGGAGACCAGACATAGTAGTTGTAGACAAAGAGAAAAGATTAGGGGCAGTGATAGACAGCAGTACCAAATGACAGGAATGTAGAAAGCAAGGAGAATGAGAAGATAGACAAGTATAGAGAGTTGGCAGAGGAAATAGAAAGGCTGTGGAATTTGAAGAAGATTAAAGTAGTCCCTGTAGTTGTAGGAGCACTTGAAGCAGTGAGCAAGAAGCATAAGAGAAACTTGGAGGAGTTAGGAGTACCAATGTGGGGAATAGTGGTACCACAGAAGGCAGCATTGTTAGGAACAGCTAGAGTCCTGAGGAAAGCTCTGACTCCCTGGTAACTGGTGAGTTCCCTGAGTTGAGAGGGATACCAGCATGAAGCTGTGAGAAAGCAAGAATAATAATAATAATAATGCTTTATTGCTTAGAACAGATACAGCTCCAAACCTCAAAGTAAAAGATGAAAAACAAACACTGACAAAAAAAATTCACAAATTACAGTAATCTGACAATGAGATCATACAATGGGTGAGAAACATCATTGTAAATATGATCATACCATTTTTTATCCTATTCTTTTAAACCATCCACCATGTTATATTTATACTTAGTCTGTATGTATATATAGCATTTATCAAGGAATAGCTGCAGGTGTCTTAGATTGTCCATATGCTACCAATCTATAACCTCTTCAGACCTGAGGTAATTGGCGAAATATACTGAGGGCTTTGACCAAATTTAGGGATTTGCCTGCTAAAAACCACAATCTCACGACATTTCTCCTGATTCAAGGGAATTTCTTTATTGATTGACCAGCGTTTTAGATTTTAGACTTATAGCTGAAGTACATTGTTTGGTCCACCATCCATAAAAATGGTAGATACTACTTTTGTATCATCCATGTAATTTATCAGGATAGTAGTGTCATTTGCAGCTTTTAGATTTCTCTCCTTCAGATTCCACAAATTACGACCATTTACAATTCCCTGGCTGCCACCTTTGTTTATTGTTATCTAACTAAACACTTCATTGTTATATCTAATCCACTGTCAATGATGATACAGGAAACTCATAAGCCAATTCTTAATATTATGAGGCCAAGGGCAGTTGTCAATATCTTGTTATAATATGGAATGTTTTAAACAGTTAAATGCTTTTGAAAGTCAAAAACCAATAAAGAAATGTAAGCAACTTCCAGGTTCAGAGATAATTAACAGTGTGATGCTGAAGAGTTAGCAAAGCATCAATTGTCAATCTGTTGGGTTGATAAGCAAACTGGAGAAATATAAACAGCAGACACAATATGCTCATAAGAACGACTCATAATATCAGTTATGGCTATGTCTCTCAAGTCACGCTTTGATAAAATCTGTTCATTCATATCGCTGACAACATGACCAATATTTACTCTTTCTTTATATTCTTACTACTAATTGCATTAACTTCTGGCCACAATATCTGGGACCCACGAGCTGAGGACGATATGATAATTTAGCCTTTTCAATCATATTATTTATCTCCAAAGTAAAAATTCTACATTTGTAAGATGTTACACTAATCTTATTCCTGCGTTTTATCTTATCCTTCAAAGTTGGTGTCATCCATGTGGTATCCCTATCACTTATTTTAACCTTTTGGTAAAGGCATTGCAATGTCAAGGAAGTACTGTTACTTTTTCTGAATAACTTCAGAAGCTAGATTAGCATCTCCTGCTTTGTAGACTTTAGACCAAGTTTCATTATGTATGAGCAGCATAAATTTAAAGTAATTGCCATTGTTTACTCTTCTAAGAAAAACAGATCTTCTCAAAGTTTTAAGTTGTTTCTTTGGGTTTAGCAACAATGCCACTTTGTGATTGCTCTTAAATCCGAGTAAATATTTATTGGCAAGATTCAACTTATTTTGTCCAGATAAGCCTCTTTCTTTGTAGGAAAATTAACCAAATTGGTCCAGTTCAGTAATCCACACAACACATCAGCATCCATCCGATTAAAATTTCCTCCACAAATTACAACAGAATCTTTATTTCCAGCTGTGAAATTGCTATATAATCTACCACGTCCTCCTCTCTATACCCCACTGGTGTATGTGGAAAATATACCCAATAATGATGCTTACCCCCCTGTTTGGTAAGCAACTTAATTTTTATTACCTCAACAGTATCAGACTTCTCGACTTCTTTTACCACAAGATTATCCAAAATATAGATGCATATACCTCCACCTTTATGTGTTCTGGTACATTTCCTTTTCTTGTAGTAACAAATATCCCTGTCATGACAATACATAATAAAATGCTCAATCGCAATGCACTTATCATCTGTACAATCATTTAGGTGAGTCTCAGCAACAATACACACGTCACTATTTAAACAATAAAGATCAGCAGCCAGAGCATCTGAAGCCCTCATTTTCATTGATGTACGCTTCTTAATTGAAAAGGCATTGCACAGGAAGATAATTGGTAATTGATCCTATAGTCAATTGCTAATGGGCACCTCAACACCAGAGTTGTACAACTTAAGTTGCTTAATCTTTAACTGAGTTTTGTTTATTCCTTCTGTAATTAATTCACACCTTTTCTTAAGTACAGTCTTCTCCAATTGCAGATCTGCCACAGATATATCTCTATCAACAAAGATCAGATATCCAAAGGATTTCAGTTTGTAAGTGTTGCTGATTAACTTTTGCACATCCCATTAACTCTTCAACTTAACAACAGGTAATCTCAATTTTGAGACGTTGTACTTTCCAACTCTACGCACGTCTTCAAAATCTATATTACCCAAGCCAATATGCTGCATAATGTTCCTTTTCCTTTCACGTGGCACTCACTACCTGTATTTTCATTAGGTTCAGTAACACCTCATATGTAAATGCATTTTCGATAATTGCCATCTTCAGTTTGAATCTTCTGTGAGCAAAATATTTGCAAAGTAATTAAAAGTACTTTGAAAATTTTGTATTTGCAAACAGGGCTTTTAAATCAAACACAAATCTGCAAACTTTCATATTAAATTTTTAAACTTTTACAAAAATTCCAGACTTTCAAATCAAATTATATAAAATTTGATGTTGAAACTTTTAGCAAAATTTACACATCAACACTTAATTTAATTTTAAATATTGTAAATGAAAACTTTTGAGAGACATTTTTATTGACTTTATAAATTCAACTAACAGTGAACACATTTTGCAAACTTTTTTTACTATGATGGCCACATATGTATGTTGCTCTGTTTTCCTGATGTTTCTGCAATAGTTAAATGAGCAATTTCATTAATTTTCAAGTTTTTTAAAAATTACAGGATATTTACTACAAATTTAATGTGTAAATATAAAATTTTATTTTTTTCTATATAATCAATGGGTTATGTATGTTTAAATTATGTTCTAGTATAAATTTTACATTGCTATATTTGATTACATTTTACAGTTTAATAAATATGAAATAATTTCTAAGAAATATCAAAGAGTGCTAATAATTACTATTAAACACTCCTTGGAACTATCGAGTTTGAAATGAAACTTTTAAATTTCAAATCAAACTCTGAATTAAATAACATTCAGATTTCCAAACCAAAGTTTCAAAGGCATTCAAATTTCAAGCTAAATATTAAATATCAGCCTCGTACCTGTTCCCGCATAATTTTTCTAAGCAATCAGTAACAGCATGATAGCATGTACTCGTGAGTTTGTCTCAGACAGTCGGCAACTGAATTTTAAGACATTGGATAACTGGAAAATTTCTATCCAAATTTATGAAGAAGGATTATACGTAGGCAGTTGTCCAATTCATGGTCACAAAGAATATAATAAATCTGGAGCAGATTAGTGAATTGTATAAGTTGAAACAGGATTGGCATGTTGAAAAAAGGGTGTTTTAAAGAAATCTTAAAACCTGTTTTATTTTAAATATTTTATATATGTTTTTTGCAATGTTTTTCTAAATTATATTTTTGAAATACTTATAGTGTTCTACGATCATCAAATTACTGGAGTCAATCATCAATCAATTATCTTAGCGGATATTGAGAGCCAAGATGTTTTAATATTTTTTTTCAAGGAAATCTCAAAAATTATAAGAAAAATTTTCTTTTCACAGGGAAATCCAATACAACTAAAGCCTCTTGTCTGAATACATTAAGCTTAGTCTTCGGGTAGGAAACCTGTCAACCCAACCTGGGGTCATATTTTGGGTTACCTTAAATGGCTTACGTCCTGTTGCAGGTAGAATAGCAGTAACAGATTTAAGGAAAAATTTAATTCTTATGGAAACCTTGAAAAATTATTCTGGTTCATTTCTACTATCATAGCCGACTTTTTACTGATTCTTTACGTGCATTAAACGAAAAATGTATGTTGATAAGTTGGTAATTCAATTATTGCTAGTACATGCATTTTATCAAATTTTTGTACTTTGAAGAGTTTGTAATTAGGAACAAAAAACATTGTTTTCAAAATTTAAAATGCTTTAGAGGCTTTAAAAGCTTGGTCAAAAATGTACTCCTTGCTAACAATAGTTGTAATACATTTAAGAAAACTTATCTGATGCGTTGATATTAAATTTTACAGAGCTGGCAAAAAATATTCAGACACACAAATTATTTTGGAAATATTCAAATTGTAAGTTGATTCTCAGCTCCACAGACAAATTTTTGTTGAAAACTTCAGTTTTTTGTTAATTCTATTCAGAGATTTAGTTCCCATGCTATGCACCTGGAAACAAGCGCCTAAATCCATCTCCATAAACATAACTTTGACATAAAAATATTAAAAAAATTAAATTTTTCTTAAAAATTTTCCTCAATTTCTATATGCATAGAATTAGAATTGTAGAAATTGGATAAAACTAACCAAGTAATAGGCCTTGAAAGTAGATGTATTTTGAACCTTTGAAATGAGTTGAAAGCAAATAGCAATGAATTTGTCTATTGTTAGAGGTCCCAGACAGAAGAGATTAGAAAACCCACTTGAGAGAGGTTGAATTTGGAATAATTTATTTGTGATAATTGCACAGAGATGGGGTTTGATTGTAGAGTTTGAGTTATTAAATGAAGAAATGAAAGTTTGAAAAGAATTGAGATAATGTGGGATCATTAGACGAAATATTTGTTTGCTTAAAAATCTTTATCCCTACAGATGGCGCTCAAAAATGCTTATTATAGCCTATCTTAATACATTAGGAAATATTATTTTGTGCAACTTCTTCTAAAGTATGCAATATTTTCAAAAACAACAGTGCTAATATGAATGCTAATGTTGTTAAGATTCCATAGAACCATTAAAGTACTCATTTACTTTGCTAGTTTCTTGTACAATTCAGGAAACAGTCGCTCTCAGTTGAATAGCAATTGTACAGAAAATGAGTAAAGGGATTACAACCGAATAACGTGAAATTGATTTTTCATGTAGCGGCCAATCAAATTCCGAGAGTTATGTGCTCTCACAGCACATAACATTCAAATTTACCTCAAAAATCATTGATTTTTGACAAAAAGCTGCCATGAATTGTACAAAAAACTAGCAAAGTAAATGAGTACTTTAATAGTTCTGTGGAATCTTAACAACATTAGCATTCATATTAGCACTGTTGTTTTTGAAAATGTTGCATACTTTAGAATAAATTGCACAAAATAATATTTCCTAATGTATTAAGATAGGCTATAATAAGCATTTTTGAGCGCCATCTTTTGGGATAAAGATTTTTAAGCAAACAAATATTTCGTCTAATGATAGAAAATGGAAAAATATTGAATTGGAAATAAGTTTAAATGGTTGACATTGGAAGCTGAAATAAGTAATAAAAGTAAACATAGAAT
>CABFPE010000710.1:323610-356219 GCA_900660155.1 Hofstenia miamia | reverse complement strand
CTACTATAGCTTCTCTCAATGATACAAAGAGTGGTTGTTTACCTAATATGTGCATCAATTTATTTCAATTACATTTTCGGTTACTCTTTTTTGATTAAACAATCAATGGGATAGCAATTACATAAGAATGAAAATCACAAAACGAAAAACAGAATTGAAATGTTTCATTTTTCATTTTTGTTTTTCATTTTTCGTTTTCATTTTTAATTTTTCAATTTTTATTTTTCCTTTGAAAAAGTTAAAAATGGAAATTGGCAAAATGAAGTTTGAAAAGTGAAAATGAAAAATGGTTATTTCTGTTTTTCAATTTCAATTGGTATTTAATCTTTCCAAATGTTCAAAATGAAAAATGAAAAACAGAATTGAATTGGTCACCTGGTACCTCCATAGTAATTGAGTCATTATCACTGAATTAGAGTATAAATGGAGGAAACTTCTGGCACTCCAGCTTGGATTTAGTATGCCATTCAATATAACAGAGTAACAGATAGAATGCAACCACAAGTTTGAACTTAAACTTTTCTTTAAAAGCATTGTGCATAATGTTGCCTATTTATACTGTAGAGTCACTTGGAGAAATTTGAATTTTATTTTTAAATTTGATCGAATTCTTACTTTGTAATTTTGTAATTTGTAGTGATTACGTCACTTTGACGTCAGCTTGATAATTTTGAGAATAGTTTATGTTGCTATTAATTTGTCCCCTCAATGATGTATTATGTGTTGTTTGTTTCTCAATTGAATTTGTGAGGGAATGTGATTGCATGAATCGAAATTATAAGCAAAGACAGGTAATTATTGAAACTCTGTATAAATAGGGCAACCAATGTAGCAATTGAGCAATAGAGTTTACCAGAGTTTACCTCACCTCAACGTGTTCAACTCTCCTCAATATTTACTTTTTTGCTTAATCATATTGTTTTCATAATGATATTTGCTTAAATCACAGTGACAATTTGGAACTCCTGCTAACTGCAAACCAATTCAATGAGTAGCTTTTGGACAGTTAGCAGCCTAAGTCATAGACTGTATTAAGTTATGGCTAGGTATAAGGAAAAAAAGACCTTTGTTCATTTCCTACATGCACCTATAATGATTTTACACTGTGATGATACTATACTGCTGGTTAACATGAATGCACAGCAAATATGTGCTATTTAATAGTGAGCTGAGAAAAAAGAACCACTTCAAGCCTGTTATATTTGAACTGAGATAGAAATTAAATAATGAGAAAATTAGGATAGCACCACACAACCAAATCATGAGCTGCCTTCCCCTCAGGTAGCACATCAGCTGGAAGCACATGAATTGGTCATCCTGGATGTTTACCTAAACAGTTACAAGCTACAGTGGATGAATTACCAATGTTGTTTGTTAGATCTATTGTAGAATCTTGCCAACCCATAATTAGCTACAATTTGGAAGTTGCTCATCAATTTCCATGCATATACATAATATGTCAATTGTGACAGGTTCCAGAAAATTCTCAAACTAAATTTGTTGCTTAACTTATTAACTAAATTAATACCACATTAGTGTTCCTGAATGCTTAACTAACAACCATTTATTTAGATTGAGAGTAGTAGATGGTAGATAATGTGACATAATCCATCAAAACTATCATGTGTGGTCAAGATGAGAGGAAAGGATGAATGAATATTGATAATGATTATAATGATTAAAATGTAAAAACATGATAGGATTGATTATTTCATTTTGTAAACGTTTTGTGCAATTATATTTAAAATTATGCTCAACAGTATTTTGACAAAACGAAATATGGTCAAACAGCGTAGTCAAATTAACCCTGATGTTGCGTAATAGTAGCAGAAATATTAAATGAGGGAAAAACTGTAAACAAGAACGATTAACAGGTACTAGTTGAGTATTTAGTTGTTTATTACCAAGTGCTATTAATATACTTGAAGTGATGTAATTAATGATGAGCAAATCTAATTTGGATTTATTTTCTCTTGTCAGGTTATTTTATATTCTGATGGAAAGCTAAATGTTTACGAGCTAGGGTAATTGTATGGTGGTTCCCACATCCAGTTAAAGGTATGCTGGAGCAGCCTTCTAATAGCTATTCCACAGTGGGGAGGGCAACAGCTGTAGTTACCTTGTGTGCTCTTAGGTTATGGATAGGTGTATGAGTTTTTTATCATTATAGCTTTCCTACTCGTCATTGCTTGCCTGATATTATTATTGCAGCCAGTAGGCTTTACATGTTAACTCTCTTATTGATAAACTTCAGTTATTTATTACGTTCGTTAATCTACATGACGATTGGTGATTTAATAGTGTTTACATTTAGATGGTTATTTAGATTGTATCTTTATATTCTATTACATATAGCTTATTTAATAGTCACAGCAAGTTGCTCATTGTTTCGTACAGTAGACCTCTGGCCGACTCCTGTTTATATTTTTCTGCAGGCGGCATTGATTGTTTACATGTATCGAGGGCTATTATTTATTTCTATATATGTAGGGTTATTACATGTAAGGCCTCATAATAAGCTATTTCAGCATCTTGGTTGCATTACTTCGTTTCTTACATCAATTCATAATAACAAAAACAATCAATGCACTAAATTCTTAAGTAGTTGCAAATCCCATCACACTGAGTTTGCTATTCACATAACCATTCCTTTGTTGGTTTCTACCTCACAGCGGCGGCTCCATTGGTAAGATGCAGCTGGTGTATGTGTTCCTGGATATGCATGTCTACCTTCAAGTGTTGATCCTGTCTTCCATTATCTCTGCTTTATCTAAATAAGTTGGAGTGAGTTAAGTAGCTAAAAGCGCTCTTGTATATTAAATTAAGTTAATAAACCAAAAGCTTATTGTAAAGGAGAGAATTGGAAAACTGTCAACACCGCTTACTGTTTGATCTAAGAAAAGTGATAGTTTTTCTATAAGTAACACGCTCACAGTGGATTGACATGATTCTACATGAGATCTAAGACAACTACTGAGACATTTTATTTGGCTAGATTATAAACTTTGAGACATATAGGGAAGCACTGCAGAAGCAAGTTTCTGAATCTTTAGCTTTGGACATTGCTTCAGGGTGATGCTGTGGAATTGGTGATCTTGGATGTTTTTTTCTTTCTTTGGAAGATCTAAACAGTTACTAGTTATGAAGATAAACTACCAATGTTTTTGCTTAACTGTTAGTTCTGTTAAAATCACTTTTGCTCTAGTACATGTTCACCTCAGCAACTTTCTGCATTGATAAGTCCTCTGGCATAGTTCTCTCTAGGTTTAACCCAGTGATTCTACAAAATTTTTTAAATGTATTTAGATGTAGAATTATATTAGAAAGTGATTCCATCAGTAGATTTTAATAATTCAGGATTTTTTAGCTTTTACTACCCACATTCAATCAATGGTTGATCTATTTACCACAACCAGCCTGAGCCCAAAATTATGATATTGAATTAATAGCTGTACACTACAATTTGCCTAATCTTCAGAAAATTTCATTTAAGCAGATTCACTTAACCCAGTATTATTATGTTAAAATAACAGTTGAATCCTAACTAACTTTTAGAAAACTTCAGTAAAACATCCTGAATGAATACAGCATTGTAATTTTGAAATATTAGTCAGATCCTACAATTCGCCTATTCTTCATAAAATTTCAATTAAAAATATTCAAGCAGGAACTGGTAATGGGATATTTAAAACTTTATGAATATCCTACAAGTACCTATGCTTCAGAAAACGTCATCAAAAATTTCGGATGATGCTTGCTAAGCTTGTTTAATAAAAAATAGTATTATTCAATAACATTTGTGGGGTCAAAACTACCCCAAACTGTCTTCTCATACTAAAAAAGTAAACGTAATTGATTAGTGATCACAATATGTTACAGCAATAAAAAACAATCTACTGTGAAAGAAGCCAATAGTATCATTAAGAAAGCAGTGGAAATGGTACATGGAGAAAGAGTGGTCATCCTTAATTAGCTATGCTGGAGGGGGAGTGTGGCATAATCCATCAGAAAATCATGTGTGGTCAAAATAAGAGAAAAGATGGATGTAACTAAGACTAAAGTATTCTAATGATTAATATGTAAACACATGATTATGATTGATTATTTGATTTGTAAATTGTTTTATGCAGTTTATATTTAAATTTTGCTTGACAGTTTTTGGCAAAAACAAAGATGGCCAAACAGTGTAATCTAATTAATGCTGACATTGTGTAATTAATAGCAGAACTGAAATGAAAACAAGAGTTGATCAAACAGGTACTAGTCAAGTATATGATTATTTACTAAAAAGTGCTATAAATATGTTGTGATTGTTGAAATTAGTGATGAATGAATTTAGTTTGGATTTACTTCTTCTCTTGTCAGGATATTTCATAATTTATGGAAAGCTAAACGTTTAAGTACTAGAGCCAATTGTACAGTGGTTCCCACATCTGTTTAAAGGAATGCTGGAGCAGCCTCATGAACAGCTATTCAAAAGTGGTGAGGGTGATAGCTGTAATTTCCTAATGGTGCTTTTAGGTTATGAATAGGTGTAGGGGTTTTTCTCCATTATAGCTTTCCTACTCTTCATTGCTTGTCAGTTATTATGATTCTAGTTACTTTGCTCTACATGTTTATTACCTCATTATTGAATCTTAGTTATTTATGGTTTTATATTACAGTTGGCTGTTCATTATTGAATTTAGTTAGCTTATGCTTTTACCTATTAGTTATTATTATTTTGGTATCAGATTTAAGTTGCTCATTGTTTTATCTCATAGACCTTCAGCCAACTTATGCATTTGCTTTCTTGCTGATGGCATTGATTGTTTACATGTACAAAGGGCTAGCATGTATTACTATATCTGTAGGGCCATTATATGTAAGGCTTGATAACAAGCTAAAGCATTGTGGTTGCTGTATTTGATTATCTTTACATATGCACAATAACAAAAACAATCACAGCACTAAATTCTTAAGCAATCACGAGTTCACAATCACTGAGTTTCCAATTAACACACTAATCACATGGATGGTTTTCATGGCAAAGTTCAAGTGCAAGCTATAGTTGTGGTTGATCGATATGTATCTGGAATTTCATGGTAACACTTTGGGTGTTGATCCTGTCTTCCATCTACCCCTCTTATCTAAATGAGTTGTTGTTAGTTATGCATTTAGAAAATGATAACATTTTATTAAATTAAGTTAATTAAACAAACACTCAAATGGAAGGAGAGAATTAGGAGCTTGTCAAGTTTACTTGTCGTGTTTACTATGAAAAGTAATAAGTTGCTATGAAATAAGTGTGAAAAGTGGATTGGCAAGATTCTACAATAATAAATGGGCATGTGGAGTCCTGGTGTTCACATGGAGCACTGTGACGATTTTAAAACTATATAGGCTATTCTAACAAAGAGAAAATTTGTTCACTTTTGACTTGAAAGAAATTTTAGTGGGTATATTCTCATGGAAAAAGTAAATTTTAAGAAATTCAATACAATGAAATATTGGCAATTATTAATTTCTTAATGTGATTGAATTATATTAAGAAATTAATAATTGCTAATATTTCCTTGTGTTGAAATTTTAAGAAACTTTTAATAATGATAAAATGATATTGTCATGATTTCAATTCATTTGCTGCATTATAATTAGATATGCATTTTACACTTTATAAACAAGCGCATTTCAATGTATATTTTGTTTTTATTATAATTATACTACAAATTTATGTTGAATATGTTTATTGCTTCCATTGTTGGAACTGTGATGTGGCTTACTTCGTACTGTGTTGTGCCATACCATGCTTGTGCCCAATTTTACAGAAATTATTGTGTCTTTTCCGTGCTCGTGCCCACACTAAAATCGTTTGAAATGTATTTTTAATTTGGATTTTCTAAATCTATTAGCTTGCATATTTGAATTATAAAACTTTGTTTCTTGAACTATTTTTTAAACTATTGCAACAATTTGCCACCAAAAGCAATTCATTCATAGAGGTTTATAATCAAAAATGCCTTTTACATTCAATGAGAAATTTATAGATTTTTGTGCCATACTGGGCTTGTTCTTCAATTTTTTTATAATTCGTTCTTTTCCATGCCATGCATGAAAATGAAGCTACCATTCCAACACTGATTGATTCATAAAATATTATACAATTAATGCACTACATATATAATAATTGATGCTAGGCTTAGTTAAAATCTCAAATTAACAATAATAGACGTCATCATTTTAAATTTTTAGGTGTCAAACCTTGCATAAATGATGATTTACATGACAAAGAAAACAAAAAGTGACAGCATTCAATAATTGCATTTGTTTATTTCAACACAAGATGGCTACCAAACTTGATATGATTACTGTGTATTCTAAAAGAAATTAACACACTGAGAAGCAAATGTGCTATTAAACCACATTCTAGTTCAATTTCCAAAAGGGGGTCACAATTAATATATTTAATTTCCACAGGTTGTCAGGGAAACAGACTTCCAATCACAATGTAAATATAACATGCACTTAATGCCTGTGTTCAGATGCTACCTAGAGATTTAGTAAGCATATAATTTTAAACACCAAACACCCACATAGCCAACCACTGGTGGACCACCAGTGGACAGCCAGTGGCAGAAGCAGTGGGCCACCAGTTTATTTGGCCACCCATGCGCCAGTGGACCACCAGTGGTTAACTGGTGGTCCACTGGTGACTAATTAGTGGGCCACTGGTGGAAAAAATATGATTTTAGCATCAGAGCAATTTTTCAAATGTAGCAATAGCAAACTTTTTTATATTGATAGAGTTTAAACATTGCAGTTCAAACTAACACAAACCCAACAAAGGGTTGAAGGAAATGCTAGCAAGCTCACAATTTACATTGAATTAAGATTGACAATGGAAAGTATAATGAATTTTTTATTATAACCAATAACAACAAGCATACAAAAATGCCCAATTTGGATTTAATTTTCAATGTCTGAAGAAATTGCAATTTTTAAACATTTTTTTTTCAATAATTAAAAATAACTTTTTCCCAATTTTAAGTACTCATGTAGACATTAATTTCAAGGTCCACTAATAATCGTGAATAAATTATTTTGAAATTTCATTCTTCACATATATCTTATAATTTTTGCAAACAGAAAATTGCAAAAAAGCTCTTCACAATGAATTTATATATTTATGAGATCTAAGAAGCATAATAATGAATAATATTTTACTTGCAAGCATTAGCTCATATATTATTTATGATTATTATAAATCAGATATCACTAGTGGTCCACCAGTGGTCCACTGGTGACTATGAATGGCTGCAATTTCTACTAGTGCCACAAATTATCAGACAGTGGGCCACTGGTGCTGGCTACATGGGCAGCTTGAGATAAGTTATGAATATTTACTTTGAAAAAAACAGTCATTACTATACTTTTAGAAATTTATTTTTATCTGGAACACGTTTCCCACCTTATACACGCCTCTACAAAACTTAGATTTGATTAATTCTAAAATTTAAATGATACATGAACAATTTAGGAACAGAGTTATTGTAATTGAGGTGATTATTTAGGCCCAATCCCATCCACACCAATACAGCTTAGGCTCAAACCCACTCAGCAATGTCAAAATTTCAATTATTCAGTCCAAATTATTTTTCAAGCCATTGATAGTGTCTTTCACCTCATAGAGTCACATAAGCACTACACTGTGAAGTTGATTGAATAATTTGCATAATTAATTAATATGTGAATTGTATTCCGTTTAGTCTGTCAAAGCTAAATTAGCTAAATTCAATTCTGTTGATATTCAATTTATATTGTTAATCTTAATACAATAATCATATCATACTTGGCCATAGGCCTGGGGTCTTGGGAGTTCAAACTTTCCTGGAGCAGATGTGAGCTCTATCTATAAATAATTGCGTTTGGTTAACAAATAGTATTGAATATGCATTTTCATAATTGTTATCAATGAAGACAAAACTTTTCTAAATTGTTATAAATTTTTGTATAGATTAACCTTAAATTGCTTAAAAATTTTTTTAATTTTTTGTTGTTTAATTCTTAAAATTTTTAAACACTTTCATCTTACAAATAAACAATTTCAAAAATCAGATTGCACAATGTAATTGGGGTGTGTCTCATCGTTTTATAAATGAAACTGGTAAGTGATTGTTTAGAGAACAGATCAATTCTTAAATATTCAAATACTAAAATTCTTTGCCTACTTTCATCAACTTAAAAAATTTATATGTTCAAAGTTTTGCACAAGCAAAAAATGCAGGGCTGATTAAATTTAGAGAGAATGTTTTTTTAACATTACATTAACATTTACTAATAGTGTGGTCCGTGAATGTTGAAGGGATGAGGCATTGTAGTGTTTTTTGTTACAGTGATGACAAAAGAAATTGCACAAGCTTCTTATATTCTCAGTACCATTTATGTGTGGAAAAGAGGGATTTAAAGATGGTTTTTTCTAAGATGTGGCAATTTGAATTGATTGAAATTTTGAATCAATTTAGAACTAAAAAGCAAAATCAGTGAAACAAAACACAAGTTCTCAATTTTTTCTGGAGAAAGTTGGTATGAAAGTACGATTGGACGAGCCCCAAAAATTATTTTCTAAGAATTATAAGAAATTCTTAATGAATTTGAAAGAAATTGCTAAAAATATTTCTGAAAACATTTATACATTTAAACACTGTCCTGTCTTAAATAAGGCTTAAAGCACCCTATTTATAAAGAATGGCAAACCTGAACAAAGAACATTGAAAGAATCAAAATTTTAATTATGAAATGATTTAACTGTAAAAAATTGATTGAAATCTAAAAAATCAAAATTGCCACATCCTAGTTTTTTCCTTTCATATATACAAAATATTGCAAAATTCATACAAAAGTTAGCTATTTATGTAAATGAGACTTATAATCTTATCATTTATTGATATATGATGCATTCCTTATTAGTGTGAAGATGCAAATGTAGTCCTATACACAGAATTTGATGATATCATTTCAAATATCATACAAATATCATTTCAAATTATGTTTTAAAGAATTTTATATTTATACATGTTTTCATAATCCTAGAATCGTCGGTTCTACCAGTAGACTTCTGCATTAAGTCCTATTGATATATAAATACGGTCTGTGTTGATTATACACTGAATAAATTTAGTACTCAGCCTTTTGAAACCTCGTAAACTCTTAAACTTTCAACCAAACAATGCGTATCAGTGTCTGGTTCACATATAGGTTGAAATGATTTGTTTTGATTTTGAATTTCTTTAGTGAGTTCAACAAAATTTCATTCAATGTGTTTAATATTTTGGATTAAGAAGCATGTAAAATTTTAATAACTAAATTTTTTACATGTTATAGTAATGAAATTAAAGTCTTCCGTATTGATTGGCATCACCTTAATTTTTGCAATCACTACGATGGTACTACTAATCATTGTGATGGTTTCATCAAATTGGGTTATCAATATTAAAATGAATGTAAAAGATTCACCATATCCCTTAACTATTTCATACCGTCTTAAATCAATAGGACTTCTCTTAACAGATGGCAGTCGAGGAAAAGAACATCTTCCTCATTGTTTATTGTATTCTCTGAACATATTGATACTACTGTTTTTGCATATTTCATCAGCCATGTTGCTTGTTTGCATTAGTTCATTTCAAGTAAGTGCTTTAGTCAAAGTTTTTTCTAGGTTCCCTTAGAAGCTTGAAAACTCCCATCCTAAAATATTTTAAATTTTGCAAAAAATATAATTCCTATATTTTAAAAATGTAGGGAATTTATTGCTAACAAATTTCCTCCTCATGACAAACATATACACTATCCTGAAATACCTTGCAGTCTGATGATGGATTAGAAAGTCCAAAAATAGCATATCAGATAAACATTTTTATAATGTTTAAATTTTCCAAATTTGCTAAAATCATTATAAATGCAATTTTGCATTTTGAACAATGAGATTAGTCACTGAAAGCAATGTAATTTAAAATAACTGTTCTCAATCAGCTATATTTTAAAATTTTTTGTTTTTGCACATTTGTTCACACTAGCCAATCAAGTACTAAGATTTGAAGTTAATATTAGATTTTTCTTCGATTACAATACAAAGGTAAAAATAAAATATTTCTTGATTTAGCACTTAACATCCTTTTCTCTCACTTTCTTTGTTTTTCCGTCTTTCCTTTATCTTGATGATTTTCTCTGGTTTATTTTAACTGTACGACTTACTTACAGATCACAGTTTCAGATTGTTTCTCCATAATGGTGCCTCTCTGTGCCAGACAGCTTTTTTTAAATTTGTGCGTTATTTTCAATTGTTGCTTGGATGTTGACTGCTTTTCGGATCATTTTCTCTAGTTCTTTTCCACATCAAACTTGATCTCGAATTTTGTCCTAATACTTTCCAGCATTCCCTTACAAATGTGGGAAAACAGATTGTATTTTGAGTATCTGTTCTCCCTTGAACTTAGCATCACTAGTTGCTTGACCTGTTGGATATAATTCCATATCTTATTGTTCTTCTTTATTTTTGTGGCATTTAGGATGATCTGATATTGATTTTTAAAACTTTTCTTTTTGTAGGACTCTATAAAATCACCTATTAACAGTTCCTAATTTCTCTTCATGTCATTATCCAATAACAAATAATGTTGATATGTTGTTCCTAAGAGATATAGGGGAAGACTTGCTGCTGCTTCTTGGTTGACCTTCCTTTCTGCCATGGTGATTTCGAACATTTGAAGCCATTTGATGAATGTCGGATTATAACCATCCACCTTTCCATTAAATTTCAGTAATGTTGCCTTGGTTTGCTGTGGTTTTTTAATGCTTCATCTCCTTGAAGTTGGTTGGTTACTGCCCTAATAGTTTTGGTTTATAAATATCTGTTTTTCTTTATCAGTATCTTCATTGAGCACTTCATAATTTGCTCGTTTGTTTGCAATAATAGGTGGTGCATGTGATTCATTTTCTTTTGGTTGACGAAATTCTATTTTATGCATTTGAATATTTTTGTGATCCTCCTTTTTGTTTAATTGTATTAGTCTCAGTTTGTCTCTTAGTTGTTCAAGCTCTTCTGCCTGTATGTCATTGTCTTGTATCTGCTGCCTGTTCTCCTTTTCCAATTGCTGATGCCTCTCTTCCCATTTCTGGTTTGTTCCAGAAATCTTTTGTTAGACTCTGACAGTTGTTGGGTGAGTGTCTTGATTTTGTGTTGGAATAGTTCACTCGGCCTGTCTAGTCTTACTTCCATGTCTGCCTTAAGATCATTCAGCATGCTTTCACTTTGCTGTTCAATTTGTTTAACTTTATCTGGCAATTGGTTTATCTCATTTCTCAACAGCATTTCCATTTCATTACTTTTTTTTAATATTTCAAAGATTTCTTGGGGACTCAGTTTGGGGGGCAAATGCAATGTCTGTCGCTCCGTAGCAGGGTATAAGTGTGTATCTTTGGAGTATGATGCTGAGCGTGTAGCTCTAGGGGTTACCACTCTGGGTGCTGTCTTTTTGGCACTACCTTTTCATCCTTCAGTCATTTTTAAAATAGTTTGTAATGGCGTTCCTTCTCTGTTACGATTTGTGGTTCTTATTGCAGTGTACTATGCTAAGTGTTGGTTAATCTTTCCACTGACTATTGAATTCTTTCTGGTATAACCATCCAGGTGTTTGTGATTACAATTCTGACTAAGAAGTAATAGTGTCAGGGGTATTCACATTGTATTACTGATTACATCTTAGGCGCCTGTGTTTGATGTAGAATATATTTTTTGTGTTCTGAGAAGGAACAACTATATTACCTCAGATAAGTGAAAATTTTTCCAGATCCTGCTTGTTCTTCTTAGCTGTCACGGTTGCCATGTAAAATCCTCTACCAGTCTTTGTCATCTGGCTTCTTTATTTTACTGTTATAATTAGAATGATATGTTAGTGGGTAAGGGATGTACTATTCTCATACTGCTTCACTTCCACATTATTAATTCCATTAACTGTAATTAATAGATGATATAATGAACACTATTTAGGTGATGAAGCTTTGCAGCATAATTTCCCGTTGTTGGTAATTGGGCATCTGCCTGAGGTGAATCTCCACATCCAGTAAAAACCACGCTTCTATGGATCCAGTTGAATTTGTTGCACCTCTTAGCTCATTGATGTAACTTTTTTATGTGTACCCTATCCTAGCTTTGTGATTACTCAAGACAGGACACAACTCAACTTAGTCTCTATTTTTAAAGTGTACTGTATACTTGCAACCTGAATTGTTACTAGCTGCTCACTTAATATTGTATTAAGCCATTACCAAAATATATTGGCTTTAGTACATTTATTAGACAACTAGCAGCTTTCTATCCTACATGTAATAATTGATACATGCTTGATCACATTATTGGTCATGTTATAGTCATTAATTTAGATCTAAGACAATGTAAATATAAATTCTTATTTTGGCTTACCAGCCTTATCTCGAATTCGTTATCCTTAATACATGTAAGAGAATGATCGATAACAGAAGTTAAAATGCTTAACCATTGTCCTAGCATAAGTGCACTTTCGTGGCTTAGCATAAGGAACCTAAATCGTTCCTTTGATGGATTCTCACCACTACTAAACAACACTCATTTAGCTTGACATTTTATTAAGTAATCAAACTTTAGTAGAAAATAAGTAAAAGAATTTTGAAGAAATTTCTTTATCAATTTTTACAACAAAGTTGAATCTATTCATAGTTAACTTGAAAAAGTACCCGTTGATTTCAAACTATGAATTGTTCATCGACCAATATGGCTAAAAATAATGGAAGCGAATTCGCCCCCTTTGTTTTGCCAAAATTAGTAGGATCAACAAATACTAATTCGCAATCAATTGCACTAATATTTCTTGGTTGCATTATACAAAAAAATTTAAGTTGACAATAAATTTTATAATATATTTCTAATAATATTTTAAATTCGATCTTAAGTTTCTCTAACTGACTTTCCTTATTAGCAGTTAATTTGTTGGATGATGCTACACTAGTTCTCTTTTATTTAAATGATTAAATTTTCTCAAAAAGAAATGAAATATTTTTCCAACAAAAACAAGTGCAAATTTTTTTTACCCTCTAAGTAGATTCTCACGGCGCCATTGATATATATATATATAGATAGATATATAAAGTTAAAGATCCTCAAATTTTGAGTGTTATTGATATTTGAGTTATTCAGTTTAAGCTGTAATTTTAAACGATCTTAGAATGTACACTTTTATCAATAGTACTGTAGATATTTGCAAGTTTCAAAAAATTTGAACTAATACTCGAAAGTTACTATTATTCATACAATGAAAACATTTAAATCACAGTTAGTTCAAATTACTTCGAAGAAAATTATGTACATCATTAAAACATTCATTGAAGTTTAAGGTAGAATTAGTGGCAGGATAGTGGTGAAAATTGACAAACTATACCATATCTCAAAATTTGCATGAGACAACTAATGAGCATTCCTCTAAACAATTCTGCTAAAATTGGATGCAGAAAAGGTATTATTTACTGGTAATAAAGCATTTTTCACAACCCCCCTACTTGAAAAATGCTTAGCAACCAATATGTTTTTGCTTGGTTACGTGCCTATATTTTCATTATAAAATAATAATTTGACCATAGAAAGCGAATGAACTCATTCAGTAAGCATTACAGAAAGGAAGTTACAAAGGGATTATTTGGGATAGCAGCTGACATTTCAACCAGACGATGTAAGAATTTTTCAGTTTTTGCCCGTTTTCTCAAAACTAATTTTTTCCACTAACCCATGTTTTTTGGTTCATGATTACTAAAAAACTAATACAGATATCATGTTGAAATTTGGTGAATGCCTTAAGCATGTATTTGTGCAGGTCCTGTACCAAAATAGAGTGGTTTCACTGAATACTTAAAGTTTTATGAAGTTCATGCATACATAATGAGGTTGTAATTTTGAATTCGATCTGACTTCAAAAGTCAAAATTTTATAAAAAATACAATTATCATAGCAGACCACTGATTTTGGTACATGCCCTAGAGCAGCTCATAAGCTATCAGCATGCAAAATTTCATTACAATTGCTTAATATTTGTGGGTACAAGCTTGTACCAAAGTTATGTACCATTTCGGGAACCGTTCGGCCATCTTTGATGACCTAATTTGCATAATTTGTGCAAAAAAATTGCAAAATTTTTTTTAGTCTATCAGGATGCTATATGCCAAGTTACAATAGAATTGGTTGAAAAATAATGATTTTAGCCCCTTTACCACTAATTCTACCTTAAGTAAAGTTTCAACCAAAATAATCTGATATAAGTGTTTTACTTATGTGATAAGCAAATAAGCAAATAAAATGGCACTAATTTGTGTGTGCTCATTCAATTTGCAATTTCTTAGTAAATAATTATAATAGATAAAGTTTAAGTATATGTATAACTATTGAATCATCCAACTAGGACAAACAGCATGTCTAAATTTTTGTGTCATTTCAATGTTTCTAATAGTGAGGAGAATTGTTAGAAAGTAATAATTTGCCTGTGATTAGGAAGGGCCGTTTTATTTGCTTATTTGCTTATCACATAAGCAAATGTTGATCTGCAACAGTATTTAGAAACAATTTTCCACACTTACAAAGAATTGTCTCCAAGCCATTTCCAAATTTGAAAATCTTGGGGTATTGATAGGTCAATTGGGGAACATGCATTTATACAATGTTGAAAATGTTTATTAAAGCTTATTTTTGTGGCAGATGATAATGAATAGATTAACAAGTTTTCTTAAAAATTTTCGAATTTTTGGAAAAGATTTAAATTCTATCCATACCTAGTGTTAATGCATTTAGAAGGAATTGAATGGAATAGATATGTTCATGCCCATATGCAAAACTGATTAAAGCTAATCTTTTATTTAATATGAACAATAGAACAAATGAAATTGGTCGATATATAGATTTAGTGTCACATTTGTAATGGTTGAGATTCAAGAACTACATTGACAAATCAATTATTCGAATACATATTTCAAAAAATGTTGAAAGAGATAGACCAATTGCATTATAAATTTAGAAAATGAATGGAAAATTGTAATAAACGCAACATCTGTCAAATTGTCATTTTGCTGCTCCATGAGAAAAACTATTCGGGGGTGCATTATCCCCAGCACCCCCATTAGCTGGGCCCCAGTTTGTAGTGCTAAAAATATCTGGTATAAATTCTATCGATAATGATGCATTTCTAAGTGATAATAAATTTTAACTGAAATTGATTTCAAATGAAAAATATCAATCTATGGCAAAGTTAATGCCATAAATGTATTATTGCAATTCAAGCTGATAAATAATACAGTATCGAAAAACAAAGATCACTCATCCCCTACTAAATTATTTTCTCCTAGTTTTCATTTGTTTTTTAGTTTTGTACATATCTCTGATACATATTCATCCGTGAATTTTGACAGGACTGGGGCGTTGTAGTGTTTTTTTTGTTACAATGATGACAAAAGAACTTGCACAAACTTCTTATATTCTCAGTAACATTTATGTGTAGGAAAAACAAGGAAATAAAGATGGTTTTTTCAAAGATGTGGCAATTTTAATCGATTGAAATTTTGAATCAATTTGGAACTAAAAAGCAAAATCATCAAAATATCGATAGGTAATTTAGTCATACTGTAAACAAAACACAAGTTCTCAATTTTTTCGTTAGAAAGTTGGTATGAAAGTATGATTGGACGAGCCCCAAAAAATTATTATAAGAAATTCGTTATGAATATATATATATATATATATATATATATATACCTATAATTGACCAATTGATACAAAAAATTAGTTATTTATGTGAATGAGGCTTATATTTAATAAATTATTGAATACGATGCACTCCCTATTATTGAAAAGATGCAAATGTAATGTGTAACATAATCTCACGTGTGGTCAAGTTAAGAAAAGAAGAGTAAAGAACTAAGACTCAAGTAATACAGCAATTAATTGTACACACATGATTATTATTAATTAGATTATTTGTAGAAATTTTATAAGCAATATTTTGATATTAATTTCCTTGGCAGTACTTTTGACAAATGGTGAGAGAACAAAACCCAAAGGCTATTTAATGCTGATGTGCGTAAAGCAGCAGACGAAAAAAAAGAAGGAAAATAGTAAATTGCCAACAACTACAATTAACAGGTACTTGCAAAGTGTTTGATTGTTTGCTATTACAAAGTATAAAAGTAGTGCAATTTATATATTTGGTGATGAACAAAATTCACTGGATTTACTTCTTTATTTTGTCAGGTTTATTTAATTAAATAAAATGGAAAGCTAAATGGTCAAGCACTAGGGTATTCCTGACGGTGGTCCCCAACTACATTTAAAGGAAGTCTGGAATGGCAAGCACATACAGCCTTTCAAAATTGTGGTGCAGCTGGTAGTCGTTGCTTTACTCAATGTGCTTATAGGTTAGGTGTAATGATAGGGATTTTAGTTTATATAGCTTTCCTATCATTTGTTATTCAGTAGTTAATGTCACTATTGTTATTAGATCTCCCCTCGTAGGAAATGTAATGGTTTTTCTAGCACATTTTGATGGTTTAATTGATCAATTGCTGTTAGTAAATTAGACAACTTTTGACCAACTTACGAATTAGTTTTATTGCTGACTGCATTGATTGTTCACATGTATCAAGAGCTAGCATGTATTTTTATATCTGTAGGGTTATTATATGTAGGGAAACATAACAAGCTAAAGCACCACAGTTGCATTACTTTCTCATATATTAACCACACTAATAACAAGGACAATCAATGCAAAATTTGTTAACACCTCACATGTGCGTGTTTTCTGAGACAATGTTCCATGCACTGAGTCAACCATTGATAATTCCTTTGATGTTGGTAATTCATTAGATGTCTGATTAAAGATGGATTCATTATCGAATACGTGTTGTGTTCTTCTCTTGTGCAGCATATTGGGTCTGGACTCTCTATATCATCTCTTGCTATTGTTCTAAAATAACCATTGTTAGTTAAATCATTAAGTGTAGCTAATGTTGCACAGTAATTCAGCTAATAAAGTCAATGGTATAGAAGAGAGAGAGAGAGTTTCAGAGTCTGTCATACATTACCCAATGTAAATATAGAGGAATCTGTTGAAGCAATCCTAAAACACACTGGAGTTATTGTTGGCAAGATTCTACATGGCAACTGTGACAGGCGCCCAACATGTGCAAGAGAAAAGAAAACAAAGGAAGAACATATTTGAGTCAAGATAGTTGTTTCTTCTCAAATTATGAAGAAAGCCTTACAGTAGGAGAAACCTTTTTAACAAGAGTTAGTGCAAAGAAAATTGATTCAGTCTACAAACAGAAAAGAAATCAAAGAAGAAGAGGGAAATGAACATTACATTAGAACCACCTTAATTAAGAACATGTAGAAATGGACCAGCAGAGGAGTACTCTAAGCTGAAAATGATAATGGTATATTCCAAAAAGAAAACAAGAAGCAAACCCAAGACTCAAAAAACCCCCCAATCAAGAAAAACCCCAGAAATGCAAGATGTTACAATGTCCCCTGGAAGTGAACTGTCTCTGACGGAATTCATGCTACAACCAGCACAACTGAATAGCAAATTAACAATAGTTCAACTAACAGAGATTATCAAAAATAATAACAGAGACTAGAGTTAACAAGACACATAGAACAGTTAACTAAACGAATGTTTGAAATAGAGATAGCAAATGCTGAAAAGGAGAAATGCATTGATGAAATTATAGAAGACACAAGCATACAATTAACAGAGCAATGAAACTTGTTTCAGAAACAAATAGAGAAACTGACTGAAGCAAACAAAGAAATTAAAATGCAAAGTGAAAGGTTGCAACAACTGATGACTGAGTTGCATGAGGAAAATGCAAACCTGAGGGAAGATAACATGAACAAACAGATAGAATTTGATAACCTGAAAGATGAGATATGCTTAGTGGTGCTCAATAGCAAAGAGAAAAGAGATGAAAACATAAAGACAATAGAAAATACTATAGTCAAAAAGCCTCAGCAGCTAAATAATGTGATACTTTATAGAGACATGCCAATGAATAGGTACAAACAAAGTCAAACTGAAGAGGAATTCATTGGAAAATTAGTAGAAGACATAACCAAACAAGTACAAGAAAATTGTGCAAAGCCAATAGAGAAGAAACCAACATTTGAAAATACAATACTAGTGGAAGACGAAGATAGTGACATGTCTGCATGCAAGGCAATATTGCCTAAATTCAGCGGAAGAGTTGATAATTACTCACTGACATTTAATGAATGGTTACAAATTTTTGAGATGAGCATGAAAGAAAGAAAAGTGACACAACAATGAGCAGCAGCAAGATTTCTGTTATACCTCAGTGGAGCAGCCTATCAACATTATTTACTATTAGACATACAGATGAAAACAAATTACAAAAAACTGATAGGAGATTACCAACAGTACTACAATGATGAGAGTTTCAAGAGTCAATACCAGATACTGCTAAATTCAACAAGAATGAACAACAGGGACGTCTTGAGAAACTACATGTCATAACTGGAGAGGCTATTAAAACTCAGCTCAAGAGAACAAAACTATTCAAAATATGATTTATTCTTGCACATTTCTAAAGGCCTACCAGAAGTGATTCATCAACAATTCCAGATTAAATGTGATGCAGACTACTCTTTAGATAAAATGATTCAAAGGGACTTTCAATACAAATAATGATGGAAAACAATGCAAGAATTTATGAAAAAGCAATGATAGGAAAGATGGTGGTGAATAACACAACACCCACAATTAACAAATCAATGGGAAAGATACCAAATAAAAAATCAGGTGAAGAAATGATAAAAATAAAACTCAAGGATGGAACAATTAAACAAATTAAGTGGAAGGACCTGAAATGCGTGGCAATAATGGACATACTAAGAGGTATTGCTAAAGACAAATTAATTGGATAGAAGAAGAGGAAGCATACTTTGATGAGGAGGATCTAATTGAAAATGAAGAGGATTAAGAGAGCATAGAAGAAACTGAATCTACAGAAATTGATGATTTAAACTAGATGGAGTGCTGGTTCCAATAAAACAAATGCCCATATTAATAATCACAGACCTAATGAAAACGAGAGCAGTTATATTGATAATATTGCACAGCAAGAATAGGATTCAAAAGGAAACAATTGAATAATGAGAAAATCAGATTAATAAATGCATTTGGAGACTACATAGATGTGAAAGGGCAACTGCAGGATGTACAATTAGGAATAGAAAATACAACATTCCAGCAGACTTTCACAGTAATCAACACAGAGAAAAATCAACTACCATATGAAATAATACTAGGGAATGATTTTTTGGCAAACAACAGATGCATTATAAACTGTAATGATAAGACCATAACAGTACAGGAAGAAGTTGTAACAACCTATGAAGAAGAGGAAAATGATATAATGGTGTTCAAACTAACACAAGACACAAATTTTACCAAAAATTGGAAAATGTGTAAAATTAAAACAGTAGAAAAAATAAACGTGGAAATAATGATGTATGACTAAGTAGGAATTAATACAAAGAAATTGTCAATTCCATCCAGTCTATGTACAGTAAGAGAAGGAAAAGGAGCAATACCAATACTGAATTTAATGAACCATATTGTAAATCAAAAGAAAGAAAACATAACAATCAAAGGGAAGAATGTAAAACCATAAAAATTAATTGTAGACAAAACTATTAATATAATAGAGAAAGAAGAAGAGGAGAATTATCAAATACCAGAAATAAAGGACAGTGAATACAAACATATCATTGAAGAAGAAAAAAAACGCATTGGTACAAGTCCTGAATAAACTTAGAAAAATATTCAATTTTGGGGAAATTAGTGTCGGCAAGGTGATAGGGGAAACACATAAAATAATCACTACAAAGGATGAACTGATAAGGTTACCATGCAGAAGGGTACCCGAGAAGTTGAAGGACAATTATAATGTGGTCCTCAATGAGTTAATCAACAAATAAATTATAAGACCAAGTGAATGTCCATATGCATTGCCAACTGTGTTTGTAAAACAAAGTAACAAATATAGACTTTGTATAGACTTTCACAAACTTAATGATGTAACAAAAAAGGACGTGTACCCACTACTGAGAATAGATGATATGATATACAAAGCAACAAAAAACAAATATTTCACATGCATCGATCTATGTAAAGCCTTTTGGCAAGTGCCAATTGAGCCAAAGGACATTGAGAAAACGGCATTTATAACACCTTATGGATTATTTGAGTGGATGTATATGGCATTCAGATTGTGTAATGCGCCTGCGACATTCCAAAGATATGTAACCAAAGTACTGAAACAAGAGAATAAGAAGTTAGAAGAGGGAGTGTGTGCTTACATAGATGATATCTTGATAGTGAGCAATACAGTACAGGAACATGTTGAAAAATTGAACAGAACACTAACAATTTTGTATAATGCCAGACTCAGTGTAAATGCGAAATTTTGAAAACCAAAGTTGTATTCTTGGGAAGGCAAAAACAAAAAGGAAAAATAAACATAAAAAACAATGCAAAAGAAATGATTCTGAATATAAAAAGTCCAAAAACTAAAAAAGATGTTCAAAGAATAATGGGCTTCATAAATCATTACGGATCATTCATACATAATGTAGCCCAGAAAATGAACAGGATAACTGTACTACTAAAGAAATTGAAAACATTTGAATGGACTTGGAAAGAACAGTAACAATTAGATAACATAAAGAATGAGTTGACGAAAATGCAATCACTGAATACACCAGACTATGAGAAAAATTTATTCTTGTTTGTGACGTGAGTAATGTGGCAATCAGAGCATGCTTAGGGCAGATTAAAGAAGGCAGAGAAGTCCTGATACAGTTCTTTATCAGAAGGCTAAAGCCAAGCAAAAAAAATTACGGTTGAACTAAACTGGAAATGGCGTTAATAGAAAGCAAAAAGAAATTTAGGTACTTTTTAATTTGACAGAAATTCAAAGTAAGGACTGACAACACTGGATTGGCTTGGTTGAAAAAATGTTCAGGAGATAAATCATCGATAGTATCAAGATGGATAGAGTACCTAAATGAATTTAAATTTACAATACAACACAGGAAAGGAACATTACACAAGAATGCTGACTTCTGGTCAGCACTGCCGGAATACCAAAGGGGCGTAAAAAATAGAAGGAGAAAAGAAAAAAATTAACTTTATACCACACAGTGAATATCAAAATCTGCCTGATATTGCTGACAAAAAGGGGCAAGCCATAATGCTGATTATAATCAAGGAAGAAATAACGGAAAAAGAAATTTTGGAAAAACAGAAGACAGATGTAATATTAAGAGAAATAAAAAACAAATTAGAAGGCAAACACAATGAGTTAGGAAAAGAAGCTAGTAGTTACTTCCAAAGGTATAAATGGAAAATGAACTTAGAGGGCAATAAACTACATATAGCAATCCCAGAATATTATAAAAGGGAGCTGGTAAGAAAAATCCATGAAAATTGACATATTGGTATAATTCAGATGGAGCAAACATTTAACTCCAGATTTATAACAATTGAAATACGACGACCAGTAGAGGATGTTATTAATAAAAGCACGACATGTTTGATAAATAACAAAAGTCATTTTCCGAGACAAACAGCACTGCTGGAAAAAATTGTATCTATGGCACCAAACCAGATAGTACATGTTGATTTGGAAAAGCTGTCACAAGACGACCAAGGGTATCAGTATATTCTAGTCATTGTAGATAATTTCCCTAAATATGCAAAGATGATCCCATTAGACTTGACAAAAGCTAAAACAGTGGCGGAAAAAACAATGAAAGAATGGATATTAAAATTCGGACCTGTGGAGGTAATAATATCAAACAGAGGTCTGCAATTTGAAATGGCAAAATGGATGGAAATAATGACGGAAAAAACAACCACATATCACCCACAGGCAAATGGAGCTGTGGAGAGGTTAATCAAAACAATGATTAAGTTAATAAGAGTCTTAACATCAAGAGTTGGAGGAAGAGATTAGAGAGAAGTGATAGAAATGGTAGAGTAATTTTATAATACTTCAGTACATTCCACCACGTTAATAACACCATTTAAGGCAATGTATGGAAGAGAAGTGGCAATGCCAATATCCACTACATATAATTTGATGATATCATTTCAAATATCATACAAATATCATTTTAATTTATATGTTTTAAAGAATTTTATATTTTTACATGTTTTCATAATCCTAGAGAGTTCAGTTCTAAGAGTAGATGTTTGTATTAAGGTGAATAACTAAATCCCAATTCTTATCCATACATAGTCATTAATCTTTGAGCATTCTATGAACTCTTTCAACAGTCCCATTTCCCTCTGGATTAATAAACATAATAATGGGCCATTTCAGTTACCATTAATGATAGATAACCAGTGATGTATATCTAACAATGGCCCATTGCCAGCAAGTAACAAAAACCATTTTGTATTGCTAAATAGTTCAAAGATTTAGTTCAATTTAATTTATGAATGATAACAATAAGTATACAAATCCACCAAATTTAGCAAAAATTTATGACATTAAAATTAAGTGCAAGTTTGAAATACTATTTTCCTAAATCGTGAATAGTCTTTTCTGCTCAATCGCAAATTTTTAAGAAATGGTTAATTTCAATTTGCCCAAATATTCATGAAAAAATTATATTGACAATTAATTTAACATATATTTTCTACAAATTTAAAATTACAGAGAAGCTTTTCACAATTCTTTTTTTACCATACCATTATCTTGGAATCAAAATAGTGAAGTTTTATTTGCAGGCAGCTGTGCATTGATTGGTGATTACTAAGGCTGCCACTGATAGCAACATTGGTAATTAGTGGACCACTAACTGTTTCAGTGGTCACAAAAACCGCAGGTTTCCCACTGATTATGGCCACTATTAAACTATGAATAGAAATTTGTAAATGTGTATGATTTGCTTGAGTTAAAAAGAACTGTTGGAAAAGCATATTATGCTAAAGATTGAACACCTTGAATCAAGCCATTTGAATTCATTATACAGTGCTAAAAAAGAACGGACATTCTAGATTGCATTATCAACCACTGAAATTTAACTAATTTCATTTTTTTTGAAAATTTAATTTGATCAGATCATTGTACTTCATTATAATTAATATTTCTTTGCTATCTGGCAGATATATCCAATAAAGCCATTAATGGTCATTGCCACAACAATAATGGGCTAAAAGAAACTGATTAATAACACATTTTGAAAATTGAAATAAAACTTTCAAGCAATGCATCTGAATATATTATGTACAATAATATAATAGATTTCCAGTAAAAGTGTGGAATTTTAATATTTGTAAACCTTTTGTTTCATTGGTTATGGTTGGAAAATAAATAGCCATTATTGGTCATTGATTTCCATTAATGGACAATTGGTTATCAGACAATGAATGAAAATTGGACACAGATCTTCAATGAATTTATAATGTCAAAGAAACCCTGGGAGTAAATTGAGTCCCCAATCTAAATTGATTATACATTGTGCTACATGCCTAATTATCCAGGTTTTTAGGACTGCATTTCCAACCACAGTTGCTGCTATAGATGCAGTGGCGCAGCTAATGGTGGGGCACACTGGGTAAGTGCCACCACCGAAATTAAAAATCCTTTAATGCTGGAGTTGACATTGATATCACACTGTTTCTTCTGCTGACAGGGATAAAATTAATTTGTTTGCACACCAACAAATTCATCCCACGACAATTCACCCCAGCCCCTTTTCGTGTTTGTCAATTTAATTTTTGTCAAGGAATTTTTTTATAAGGCAATAAAATTGTTTTCTATTTTCAGTGAATTAACACATTGCTTGGAATTTGGCCATGATATCTTAATGATTATCCATATAACTTCTTTTTACATTTTGTGCAGTTTTTAATGAATTCTTATAATTTCATCCTCAAGAGTAGTAACATTGCAATAATTCAGATATTATCTTGTTTGATGAAATTGTCAATGTTTGCTGATGCTGCTTTTGCTATAGCATTCTCAAGTCAAATATAGATTTCTGTTGATGGACCTGCTAAGACTACTAACTACCACATTGATTTTCTAATGGTATACACTGCAGATCATTATTATATTTTAATAATTTTTGTTGGTATCAGGATAATCTTCTATTTTTAGCTGATCCTTTACAAATTCCAGATGTAACTGATTATCAGAATTGGGTGCAATGAACACATAGCTAAAAATTACAAATGGCACAATGCTGCAGTACATTTGTGACTGATTAACGTAGTGATCTTTAATAGCATCAAGTTCTAATCAAAATAGCTAAAATTCAGGTTCACAACAAATACCTCCTTAGCTTAAGTTTCCCTAAGTTTCAATAACACATCTTTATGAGTCCAACATCTTGTAAATGTTTTAACCTTTTTCAACTGAATTGCATACAGTAAATGAGCCATTTCCTTAACATGCTAAAGAAAGTCTAATGTTTTGAAGGCATGGAGTGTACTTCAAAATTAAAGATACCAATTGATATGTAGGGGTCTGATTTGGTCAAGCCTTTCTGATAAAAAAATGCTAGGTAATTTTTGAATAAATTTGCATCACAAATCCGAGTAATTAACTTGGAAAGCATTCAGTACTTTTCTCAAATGATTTTGTGAATACTATCACATCATCCATACATACTAGAGTGTTCAATCCATGAGCCATGCACTGCATCATCTCTTAAAAATTAGCTCTTTTGTAGCACAAACCAAATGATATTATCTTAAACTAATAATATCCCTTAATTGCCTGAAATATGCCATTTTCTGTTGATCTTCCTCTGTCAGATTTCTTTGAAATTTCTAAATTAATTGGAATAACAATTGTCCTCTTTTGCTCATTTATAAGTAGAATAGCTTTGAATCTGAGTGATCACAATATGAAAGTAAAATTTGTTAAATAATACATTTATATTAAATAAGCAGTAAAATTTGTTAAATAATACATTTATATTAAATAAGCAGTAAATTGCAACTTAAAATGGTCTTTATAAGTTGTAATATTTGCTACAATTTTCATTTCATTATATTCCAAACTGTAATTCAGTACTAAAAACAAAAGAGGGACAGTTTTAATCCTATTAACAAAGAAATTTCACATTAGATAAAGCTTTGATTTAAGCCGAATTTCTATTATGGATTTCTTTAAATATTTTGTTATATATTGTTATTTTTTAGTTAAAAATAATTACTTTTATATGACTTTATAGTTTTATAAGCTGTAAAGCTTAAATATTTACTGCGTGTTCCCACGTGTTACCGCATGCTATGAATTAAGGTAATTATGTAAAGTTATCGGTCTATACCGATTATATTTTAAAATTTTCATGTATTTTATTGCATTTCTCATAGTTTTTTTACCCTCTAATAGTGTTTATTTGCCCGCGTGCTCAGCGTGCAAACGCATGGCACTATTCTGCGCCTTCGCCATATATATATATATATACATATATATTGGTGATTTGTAATAAAGTTTTCACATATATTGGTGCTTTGTAACGCTCACCACATATATTGGTGTTATGTAACCAAATGGTGTTTTGTACATAGGAAAAAAATTTATATTTTTTCATTTTTATTTTTCGTGATTTTTATTTATATTTGATAATACTTAGTCTCTATTGATATATTGTTATCAATTTCGTTTGACCTTTATGTTTGCAAAGTGTAAAAAACTGTGCACTAATTCAATTATTTCTTTTAAAATAATTTCTAAAAACTGAGATATTTTTTGTGCATATTTTGAATATCAACTGTTATTCAAGCCAAAGTTCCACACTGTACTAAACATATTTTATTTTTAGCTGTATATTAAGTCTTAGTATTGATATTGTAAAAATTGTCATGTAAAAACTGTTNTATATATATATATATGCGTTATTGCAGATCAGGGGACTCTGATTTATACAAGCCAAAGTGAAGTAAAAAACATGGTAAGGGTTTACGTCATCAAATGTTAAAAATTCATTGTTTAGGGTTTAGGTCTATAAAATATTTAAAAATTTAGGTTCTAGGTTTAGGTTTAAGAAACGTCAAGTTGTTACTTGAAATATGGTTTAGGTCTATAAAATTCTGTAAAATTTAGAATTTATGTTGGCGTTCCAGATGACGTCATATACAGTTTTGCCAAAAAACAATATGGTTATATATCAGAGTCCCCTGATCTGCAATAACGCCTATTTATATATATTTATATATATATATAAATTTTGCTTAAGTTTTTTTAATGTTTCAATCTTTATTTTATAGGTTGTGACCATTTTTAATATAACTCTGAAAATTTTAGTTAACATTGGCAAGCAATACTATAAATAAAGTATTTTCTTTAGATGTATTAGCAGGCAGGGTTGGCGCCAATAAATGGGATGTGCCAAAAGCTTCTGTAAATCAGTTGGACTCAGAACTTAGTCGCAAATCACAAAAAGCTTTTGTCCTAAAAACTTCATTTTGAACAAAACAGTGTTTATTTTTGTTTGAGAATCGATTATTTATTTTAATTTATTGTACTACATAAATTAGAAGTATTAGTTATCTATCTTATTAAGTTTAATTTATATATAAAACTCTATAAAACATTGATAGCTTATTAGTGATCTTATTAGTAGTCTGTACGATCTTGTAATTACATGCTATTCCTGTTAGGAGCACTATTAGTAATCTTACTAAGATTAATAAACTTTTTCCATAATAAAACATTGTTATCTTATTTTTTAGTAGTCTGTACAATCTTGCAATTACAGTCTATTCTTATTAGGTGCACTATTAATAATCTTACTATGACTAGCAAAATTCGAATTTTAGGGTATATATTCAAATATATTTTATACGCCTTTATTTGTTTTTCGTTTGTTATCAAAAATTTGTTTATAATGTGGCCACTTTTTTACTTGAGAATAAACTTTTAAATATAAATTATTATTTACGAATTGTTCAATTAATTACAAACATTATGCTATATTTTATGTGTCAAACACATAAAGGGCCCAGGTGGCCCTTTTCATGTATTTTTCATATCAACTCCCTCTTAAAATAATCGGGTATTGCGATTCTTTTGTTGTGGGCCTCAATGTACAGTAGTCCATTTTTGTTGATTCTCAATTTATAGTGTTTGTAATACCTTGCTGTTAGTTTTCACAATACTGTTCAGGGTTTTTTATCTTCTTTCTGATCTCACTAAGGCTCATGTCATCCCTCTGCTTTTCTACTATCTCCTGTTCAGATATTTCTTCTCTCATCAGTATTGGTAGCACTACTTGACCCCTCCTATCCGAGTTTATTTCGGGCAGTCTCTTTAATTTGGTGTGTGGCAGGAACTGAAACTGTAACTTTTCTCCATCTAGTTTTGCTGCATCTCTTTGATATTCTGGTAATGACGTCCAGAAGTCTGCATTGTTGTGTAAGGTACCCTTCCAATGTTTAATTGAAAACGTAAATTCATTTAAATATTGAATCCATCATGACCTTAACCCAGACTTATCCCCTGACAACTTCTTCAACCAAGCCAATCTGATGTTGTCTGTGCATACTGTAGTGAACTAAACAAGAATAAAACCCCTATGCCTAACTTAGTGCACTTTTGTGGACTGGCACAAAGACCCTAGAATCAATCTCCTGTTGGATCCAGACACTACTAAACACAACTTGTCTAGCTTGAGATCATACTAAATATTCAAACCATAATCAAGAAACAATATAAGAATTCCAAATAAATTTCTTTATCAATTATTTCAACTAAAATGATTCTATTTAAAGCTACTTGAGAAACTACCTGTTTATTTCAAATTTTAAATCATTCCTCTGCCAATATGGTGGCTAAAAATAATGGAAGTGACTTTGCCCTCTCTGTTTCAACAAAAATACCATTATCAACAAATGCTAATCTCTAATTAATGACACTTGTTCTTGCATAATACATATTAATAAAAAATGATCACATGTTTTTAGTCATAATTGTTTTTGATCTTATTCTTCTTCTTAATTGACGTTAGCAGCTTTAGTTGGTTTGGATGATCCAACATTCAGCAGCTCTTCCAGCTCTGTTCTTGTAAAAGCTTCCATAAACACTAATTTCATGGATGTGACTGTTTGTTCTTCTTTTACTTTCTGGTAGTTTCTAGAGCAAATTTCCTCCTTTTCTTTTGTTATTATTATTTCCCCATTTTTCTATATTGATTCTATCAATTTTCTGTTGTATTTTTGGGGATAGGATCAGTTGCGTTGAGGTTAGTAGTTCCTCCTCTTCAAGAATTTCCCTTTGTGTTTCATATCATCTCACAGACATTTACAGGTTCTGTAATACCTTATGAATGTGCATCGCGGACTTTCTTTCTGATGTCAATGCATTTCTTATTGCAATGTTTGATGTACATTTTTCTCCTTCATCATCTCAACTATTTCTTTGGTGTAAACAATTTTTCTTCTTATTATTTTCTTTGTTGTTATCCAAGGTTCTGTTTCTACCTGTCTTAGCCGCGTTTCTGATGTTGCACCCCACATATATTTTCTAATGGGTTTGTCGAATACTGCAATTTCCTCTGGCGTGATTCCTGTCTTATTTGCCATGTCCACGGTTGTTGTTCTCCCCATTGGGCTTTTGTTTATTATAATTCTGCTTAACATCTTTTCGATCATCTGCATTGGCTTGTTCATTTTCTCTGGGATGTTGTGTTTTCTACGTGTTCCTTCAGCAACCATATCTTTGTTAGAGTGTTGGTTGGAGACAGTGTGATTTCCTTTCTCTTATCTGTTCAAATGTTACTGGTGTGTTTGTATTCTCCTTTGGTTTTTTTCTTCGTTTTCCCTTTGCATTATTCTGAGTTTATGTCTGAGTTCTTCCAACTCTCATGCTTGTGTTTTGTGATTTTAATCTTTGCTCAGTTCTGTTAGTCTGAGTTTATCTTTGAGCTGCTCTAGCTCATGTGCTTGTATATCATTGTCTAGGATTAATTGTCTGTTTTGGTTTTCTTACTGTTGACAGATTTTTTCCCATCTTTCATTTTGTTCCCAAAAGAGTTTGTTTGATTCTGCCAATTGGTTTGTTAGTTTTTTGATTTCGTTCTGGAAGTTTTCACTTTGACTATCTAAGTGGCTATCCATTTCTATTTTAAGATTGCTCAATGCTTTTTTGCTGTATTGTTACAAATTGAAAATTTTTCTGTTAATTGTTTTATCTTGCTTATTTTATTTGCTTTGTCTGAAAATACTTAAAATTTCTGTAGAGCTTGTCTCTGGGGACATGTGTAGGGTTTGTAGTTCTGTGGGGGATGTTCAACGGAACAATGTATTTAAACAATAGCTATTGTTAGGTTTCTGTAAAAGTGGATATATATATATATATATATATATATATATGATAAGTAACAGGCATGCATATAGGAATTCGATGCAATCAGTTAGAATAAACTATAATGTATTTGAATATAACAAATATTTCAAAAAGGAAGAAATTTTCTCAGTATCCCATTGAAATGAGCAGCACTGATAAAAGGTCAAAAATTTGTTATAGAAATCATGATTTTTTATTTTCTATTGTTTTCTATTGTATTCTATTGTTTTCATTGTGCTATAGTTTTAAACAAATTGGTACTGATAGAAAATATACATATAAATTATAAACTTTAATTTCAGGTACTCACAAAATGTGGAGGACAAGTCAATTTTGAACAATAGAAGCACTTTTCAAAGGTTAACAATCACAGACAGGCGTCAAAATCATAACATTAAACACTGTCACAGTGACCTCTGCCAAAACCACAAAACTATTAAATCAACGTAGTTTAACTCAGTAGAAAAATTATGAAAATTCACCAAAAAATTCTGCAGTAGAAGTTCTACAAAAAAAGTTATGAGCAAAAGTCCATCAAAATTGCGGAATCCCCCCCCCCGATATTAATAGGGTAAAACTAAATTGTTTATAGTTTTTGTGTAATAAAATTAGTGGGTTCACCTACAATAGAATACATAGTGTTACATTATTCCTATTACTTACTATAGATATAGTGCAAGTTTGATTAACCAATTATTAGTAATAGATTAATCTGTGTGCTAAGCCTTATCATTCTTTAAAATTAATCATTTGAGCAATCATAGGTACAGCATTAATTATTTTTAATGCAAATTTTAATGAATTATGTGTATGTCTTATTTAATACATATTATTAATTTATTCTTGAATGTTTTTTAATGCAAACTAACAATGTACGATTTGGGCATAGGCATAGATATAAATTCATACAATTATGAATGAAATTCATTTATTAAAATATCATTGTGCATTCACTGCTTGCCTTGGTTACATGTAGGAGTCGTCTATGTGTAGTTGTATGTATTCTGTGTTCCCACGGACCTGAAAGTTTGGAAAATTTTATGCTGCTGAATTTTTGCATTTTTATACAAAAGAATTCGTAATACATACAATATTCTTAAAGAAAGCATTACTAATCCGATGGATGAACTTAATGAAATACTAGAAAAAGTATATCAGAAAAATCAGCAATGAAAGTGGATGACTTTAGAGTATATGCAAATCTCTAAAAACAAATTTTAAAAGAGGATTTCTAAAATATTCTCACAAGTTTTGTACTGTAAAAGATATTTTGAAACCTCGACAATGCACTAAATGTTGTAGATTTGGTCACACCAAAAGTATCAGTAGAAATACAATCACTTGCAGCATTTGTTCTGAAAATCATTCTAATAAGGAATGTCAATCACATAGAAACACTATGAAGTGTGCAAATTGCACAAACTCAACAAATCCAAATTTAAAAGAAGAAGCTCTGGGACATACAGCTTTTTCTATTCACTGTCCAATTTTCATTCAAGAACAAAAACTTCTTTGTCAAAAAATAGATTGGGGAAAAACACCACCTCAATTATGACTACGAAATGAACATTCACTACCTACTTTTCTATTAATCAATGTGAGATCTCTTAAAAAATATCATTCTTTTCCTAAAATTAAAACAACAACTATGCTTGAAAAAGATTTAAATTACTTTAATGTCGATATTTGCTTTGTTTGTGAAACACATTTAAAATCAACTGACCCAGATTCATTTTTGGCTATATCAGAATATAATATATACAGACGTGATCATAATGTTTGCAAATGTAGAAAGAAAGGTTGTTTAGAAGATCATAAAAGCGGCGGCATTGCAATATATGTCAGAAAATTTCTTGTTACAAAGATTTTAGAAATAGCGGAAAATGTCGAATCATTATGCCTTCAAATTGTTTGCAATAAGCTAGTTATATTAGCAAACGTTTCTTACGACCCTCCTGGAAATAATGGCAAAGAATTACTAAGATACATAAATGAAAGTCATAAATGATTAAGTGAACAATATCCCAGTGCTAAGACTATCATTGCTGGAGATTTTAATCATTTAGATATTAGTTACATTGCCAATTCTTGTGAGATTGAAACTTTGCATAGTGAAAAAACACGTAAAGATGCAACATTGGATTTAGTTTTATGCAATTTTCCTGATGAAATATCTAGTGTTTCTGTTGTAGAGCTATCCTTAATATCTGATCACAAAGGTGTTTTAGTGAAGCCAATTACAAGACTACCAGTTACTCGCAAAGATGTATTTATTAGGGATCTTTCAAATTCAAATAGAAATGTGTTTAGTTCACTTCTAAATAACTACTCTTTTGATGACATTCTAGAAATTGAAAATGCATCAATTGTAATTGAAGAATTTGAAAAATGCCCTTTGGCAATCTATATTTTTAATATTTCATATTTTAGTTCATGTTTATAGCAGTACAACAAATACATATTTATAAAAAAATATATAAAAATGATGTACAAATCTACAAACTAAAAATACTTAAAATAAATCTAAAAAAGCACAAAATTTACAAATTAAAAAGAATAAATTAAAAGAGTTAAACTTAAATTTTTTGCCATGGAATTTTTGAATGCCCGTATTTACATTGGTTTGTTAACAAATTTTTCTTCAATAGTTTCTTAAGTGTTCTTATATTATGTTCTTTTCTTATCTCTGTAGTGGTAACTTGTTCCAATATTTACAAACTGTAGGTGTTAAGGCATCTCTCCAAAACTTATTCACTACTTTTACTCTGCATGCCAATTTATTTGTTCTGTTATTTACGCTAACATTGTTGAACAAAGGATTTTTTTGTTTAACAAATTGAAACATTTTTATTAAACTTGCATATATAATATAATAAATTGGTGATAACATGTTTAATGTTTGCAGAGTTTTTCCTGTTTGACGTATGTCGATGTTAAACATTGTACACAGTGACCAATTAAATATTCTATTTATGCGCCTTCGCTTATCATTAGATATATTATTCTATGAATATTCATTCCCCTTTATAAAAGTTTCTATTTCTGATAGAGACCCTTACTGGGTAACACCTTACATTAAGCATTTGCTTAACAAGCGTGATAGATTATTGCTTAAGGGAAATCAAAATAAAGCTAGAATATTGGAATCAAATATACTTAAAATTAAATTAAATAAC
>CABFPE010000710.1:276640-292532 GCA_900660155.1 Hofstenia miamia | reverse complement strand
GGGTAGGTAAAGGGAAGACAATAGAAACTGCAAGAGAAGAGCTAAATCAGAGATTAGTTGCAGAAGCTGAGAAACTAAGAAAATATAGGGCAAGAGCAAAGCAAGTAAGAGAAAACATGAAGTTTGAGGCACAAGAAGGACGATTCTACAAAGAAATGCGGAGAAAAGGCTACAGCTAGAGCAGGCAAGGATGCAGTAAGGTTCTGGGAGAATAAATGGGTTCAAGAGATAGAGAGTGTGCAGATGCAGAATGAAGTCAGGCAAGAAGAAGAAGTAATCACAACTGCAAAGCTGAAGGATGCTCTAAAGAAGATGAAGAATTGGAAGGCACCAGGTAGAGATGAGGTACATGGATATTGGCTGAAGAAATTCACAAGTGTTCATGAGAGACTAGCAGTAGCATTGGAGGAGTGTGTGGTGAGTGGGTGTCCAGAGTGGATGGTAGTGGGGAGTACATTTCTGATACAGAAGGACCCAAAGAAAGGTAGTGAGGCAAGCAACTTCAGGCCAATAACATGTCTGCCAACAATGTGGCAGTGATTTCAAGTAGGCTGGCATGTTACTTAGAACAAAATAGGTTGATACCATAGGAGCAGAAGGGTTGTAGGACAAAGATGAGAGGATGCAAATATCAGTTGTTGATAGACAAGGTAGTGGTGGAGAATTGTAGAAGAAGGAAGATATACTTGTCAATGGCATGGATAGACTACAGGAAGGCATATGACAGCATATCATATAAGTGGGTATTGAAGATGTTAGAGGCTAATGGAGTTTCACAGAAATGGGTTGAGTTTCTAGAGAGAGAGATGGTAAAGTGGCAGACTGAGATAGATGGGCATAGGTTGAGGTTTAGACAGGGTATATTCCAGGGAGACAGCTTAGCGCCACTACTGTTTGTAGTTAGCTTAATACCTATCACAGAAAAGTTAAAGGAGACAGGTATAGGTTATAAGATGGAGAGGAATGGTAGAGCAGTGAGTCACGTGTGGTACATGGATGACCTGAAGATGTACGCTAGTTCAAAAAAGATGTTGCAGAAGCAATTGGAGACATTGGAGAAGGCAAGCAGAGATTCAGGTTTGGAGTTTGGATTAGGAAAGATCACGAGGAAATGAATATGAGGCTAAGGAAAGAATACAAGAGGAGAGTAAGGGAGATACTACAGAAGTCAGCACTGAATGGGCAGAATAGTATAAAAGCAATTAATACATGGGCAATACCAGTGTTGAGATATTTGGCAGGAATAGTTAGATGGAACAAGAATGAACTTAGGGAGCTAGACAGAGAGCCAAGGAAGGTACTAGCAGCAGAGAAGGATTTCAACCTAAATGGAGATGTGGATAGGTTGTACATGGCAAGGCATAAAGGAGGGAAAGGACTGCTAAGTGTGGAGGAAACTGTAGAAGCAGAAGCACTAGGGCTAAAGGAGTATGTAGAAGCACAACCTAGAGGGTCAATACTGGAGGTCACTAAGGAGTTAAGGAAGATAAGAACTGAGAGTGAAGGAAAGAAGGTATACCAGAGTAGGATGGAATCAGAGAGACANTGAGTGGCAGAACGATATTGAGTGGCTTTCCAATTTTGCTCAAGCAGGGATGGCGGTTGACGATTAAAATAAAAGGACAGAAATGTAGAAAGCAAGGAGAAAGAGAAGATAGACAAGTACAGAGAGTTGGCAGAGGAAATAGAAAGGCTGTGGAAGTTAAGGAAGGTTGAAGTAGTCCCAGTAGTTGTAGGAGCACAAGGAGCAGTAAGTAAGAAGCATAAGAGATACTTGGAGGAATTAGGAGTACTAAAGTGAGGAGGAGTGGTAGCACACAAGTCAGCATTGTTAGGAACAGCTAGAGTCCTGAGGAAAGCTCTCAGACTCCCTGGGAACTGGTGAGTTCCCCGAGCTGAGAGGGATACCAGCATGAAGCTGTGAGATGCAATAATAATAATAATAATAATAATTGCTTTACTTCCTGTATCAAATACATGATAAAAGGCAATAAGTTCAAAATATACAAAAAAAATAAGAAATTACAACAATGGATTAGGCAAGGTATTATAAGTGAGGAATTTTCTAGCTACAGCTACAAAAGAATCACTCATTTTCTTTGTTCTACAGAATATTTTATTTGATCACATTCATAGACAAACCTGATACATAGTATCTTTGATGTTAATTGCATTTTCATTTTGAGATATTTTATTCACTTGCAAGATGAAATCTTCTTTCAAAGTTTTGGTGACAAATTCCACTGCTGAAACTTTTGATATATTTAAAATTATTGCTGCATATTTGATGGCTCTTCAATTTTTTCTTACTTTTGATACTTAGAAGATATATCCATGCAGATGCAGCATATGTAATCAATGGTAAAATGTATGTTTTAAAAATGTACCAGCAGCTATTAGAATTGAAAAATTTGATTCTGCTATTTACGTGTTTACTAAAATTGAGTTTGTTATTGACAGTTAGTCCCAAATAAATGCAAGAAGTGTCCATTTTAATACCAGTACCATTAAGAGTAAAGTTACTATCAATACCATATTTGATTAAGGCTTCACTTGAATGTTGATGTTAGAGAAAATCATGCCTTTTGATTTTTCTCCATTGGCAATTAAGTTGAAATTATTGAACTGATTTTCTAAGTCATTGATATTAACCTGAGCATGAAAAAAATTTTTCATGCTGTAGAAGCCTTAATTGCAGAAGTTATCAAGGTATCATCCTAGTATCTAATAATGCTATGTTGTGCTTTTCCATGTACTTTTGTATGAGGCTGTTGCGTTTTTAGATTAATACTGTTTGTATAATTAACAAATAGAATAGGAGAGGCTGGTCCTCCTTGAGGAATTCCTACAATCATAGGCAAAACGGAAGACTTCTAACCATTCATTGTGATAACTCTTTGTTGCCACCCATGGAAGTAAGAATGAAGCCAACTACTAAACCATATCTCATCTTCATCTAAATTTCAATCTATAATCGTTAATAATTTGTTAGGTAAAACTGTATTAAATGCTGAACTGAAATCGAGAAAGTTTACTATGACAATTGTTATTTCTTTGTCATCTAAATTGGTGATGACGTGATAAAGAAAAACACTAAGTGCATTGGTAGTTGAAAGGCCCTTTTGATATGCTAATTGATAGCTGTTGTTAGATTTCAGATGTGCTCTAACACCAACTGGAATTATCAATGTTTCAAGACATTTTGAGGAATAGCAGTGAGACAAACTGGGTGAAAATTTTTGCTAACCTTTTGATCAGCATTGGGAATAACATTTGAAATTTTCCAGTGAGATAGGTGATATTGCTTTTCAATAATGTCATTAAAAATCATCATGAATATCTCAACAAGGACTTCAGCAAACATATTGAATAACAATGATGGAAGTCAATCTGGCCCACTAGCCTTATCAATTTTACATTGACTAAATACTTTGTGTAATTCAGAACACCAAATTTTAGCTGGTTTACAACTTGATTTTGAAAAACTTATATCTTTGTAAGAGTTATCATTGAATCTTTTAAAAAAATTGTTTAGTTCACATGCTCTATCAAATTTCACTAGTGGTTTTTCATTTATAATCTTTTTAAATTTCTTCATTAATTGCAAAAGTTTGTTACTATTACTTTTCATTGGTTGAAACATGAGATTTTGCTTAGAGAATACATATTTATTAATCATTCACTGATAATGGTTTCATAAATGCATGTCATTATTTTTTATAGCAATAGTTTTTTTCTATTTATAATTTCTTCAAAATATTGTCATTCTTTACTGACAATTCATTCTCAGATATAACAACCTTTTTCTTAGGTACAAAATTATCTATAATATATCCTAGATAATCGCTAACAGTGACAACAGTTTCCTCAACATCATTGGAATTATACAGTACATTCCAATACATTTGTTCCAAAATGTTATGAATATGATCCAAGTTATCTTGTTGTATCCACCTCCAGTGTTTTCATTTCTTAAAATTATTTGAATTGTATTCAAGTAGTATTATTAGAATACCTTTATGGAAATGGGTCACAGGATTAATACCAAGAATAGGAGAATATTCAGTTGCAGTCATCTTACCTTCTTCAGTCACATAAACACAATCTAATATATTTTCTGAAGGCAAAAAAGTTGGAAAGTTAACAAGATTCTTAAAACCCAAAATATTAAGCTTGTTAATATGGGTGAAAATTTTTGCTAACCTTTTGATCAGCATTGGGTCTTTTCAATAAACGAATAACATTTGAAATTTTCCAGTGAGATTGGTGATATTGCTTTTCAATAATGTCATTAAAAATCATCATGAATATCTCAACAAGGTCTTCAGCAAACATATTGAATAACAAATGATGGAAGTCAATCTGGCCCACTAGCCTTATCAATTTTACATTGACTAAATACTTTGTGTAATTCAGAACACCAAATTTTAGCTGGTTTACAACTTGATTTTGAAAAACTTATATCTTTGTAAGAGTTATCATTGAATCTTTTAAAAAAATTGTTTAGTTCACATGCTCTATCAAATTTCACTAGTGGTTTTTCATTTATAATCTTTTTAAATTTCTTCATTAATTGCAAAAGTTTGTTACTATTACTTTTCATTGGTTGAAACCTGAGATTTTGCTTAGAGAATACATATTTATTAATCATTCACTGATAATGGTTTCATAAATGCGTGTCATTATTTTTTATAGCAATAGTTTTTTTCTATTTATAATTTCTTCAAAATATCGTCATTCTTTACTGACAATTCATTCTCAGATATAACAACCTTTTTCTTAGGTACACAATTATCTATAATATATCCTAGATACTCGCTAACAGTGACAACAGTTTCCTCAACATCACTGGAATTATACAGTACATTCCAATACATTTGTTCCAAAATGGTGTGAAAATGATCCAAGTTATCTTGTTCAGGCTGTTGTATCCACCTCCAGTGTTTTCATTTCTTAAAATTATTTGAATTGTATTCAAGTAGTATTATTAGAATATCTTTATGGAAATGGGTCACAGGATTAATACCAAGAATAGGAGAATATTCAGTTGCAGTCATCTTACCTTCTTCAGTCACATATACACAATCTAATATTCTGAAGGCAAAAAAGTTGGAAAGTTAACAAGATTCTTAAAACCCAAAATATTAAGCTTGTTAATATGAGAGGCATTGATATCTCCAACTATTGGTTTCAGCAAGTGATCTTTGAGTTGAAGGTCTAATATAAACATTTATTAATGATACTCATGTATACTTGTGTTAAGAACACTGGTCTAACCAGAACTGACAATACTTCCAATCCAATATCCATATTGTTAAAAAACACTTCTTACTGAAGGAATATATGATACCCATCTTTAATTAATATATAATAGAAGACCGCCTCCAGCATTTACTGCAATGCAGTCCTGCCTAAGTAAATAAAATCCATCTAATTCAATAGATTTATCAGTAATTGAATCTCCCAACTGTGTTTCTTGAAGGGCTAAGAAACACAAATTGCTATGGCTATGTGTAAACCCTTCTAACTGAAAAAATTTGGAATTTATGCCATTGATATTAAATGAATATCCCTAAGAAAAAGTGAAACATGATACAATATTAGGTAAATCTTTGTCTTTATCTTTTGTTGTGAGTCATAAAGATACTTTAACACCATTATTATATAATTCTAAATTTCTAATTTTTAGATGTTCTTTAGGTATTCCCGTTTTTGATAATTCCCAACGTTTTTTTAACAATAATTTCTCTTATGCGTTCTTCATTTGTCCAAATGTGAGTAATAAACACTTTTTCTTTGTAATTTTTTAACTTGTATGCATTAGCTAAAACAATACGTGCATCCCATCTCGTTTTAAAAGTAACCAACAGAGATCTTGGTTGAGAAATATCTAGATTATATTTACCAAGCCTCTGAATATCATCAATTTCATTAATAGTATCATCTACATGATGTAATATATTGTCAATCACGTTTCATTCTTTTTGTTTTCTTAGCACCAGAATATTTACATTAAATTCCTCTATGCCATTAATTTTTACAGACTTGGTTGTATGCAATGAGTGCTTAATGCTTCTAGTTAACTCAGCAGTTTGTTTGGCAAATTTTCTATCCATATCTTTTTTTGTTCCTTGATAGTTTCTGTCATTTTAGCTTCAAAGGATAATGCAGATTCTTCAGTATTTTTCATCGTTTTCTCAACTTCAAATGCAATTCTTGTGACAGCCAGTTTAGAAATTATTTCTTCTTTTTTTCCAAATGATACTCAGTTATTGCAAAACAACAGTAAATTTGATCTTACATCACTTAAGCATTCCAAAACTTGCAATGTAAACCAGTACAGGTAGTATTCCAGTGCATAGATTCATTACACATAAAGCAATGATATTGTCTTGCATTCCCTATTAAGTTGTGACATGTTTTGCATGCAGTATTTAAAAGCATAGATTGATTTTCGTTCACTTGTAGATTTTCACAAAAATTTCTTAATTATCTTTGCAAAATGCTAAGCTAAAATTTTTAAGCCATATGGTAATACCTTAGTTATGGTACACAGGCCTTCCCAATTTGTTTTTCATCTGTGATTACGCCTGGGGTATACACAAAGACTTTGCTGGCAATGTTGTGTGGTTTGTCATAGATTTTTTTATTCAGGTAATGTGATTAGGTTTCTTTTTTTGATGCTGCATATAGAATTCTAGACTCAGTTATTTTCCATTTACGTTTGTTGTAGTATCATGTGCAATATGCACATATTTAAATTATCCATGTTCAAATAATTGGGTTTCATATCATCAAAATAACATTAAGCATTAAAACGAATTCAGGATTTTTAACTTTCATATCCACATTCAAGCGATGATATATCTGTTTATCATACTCAGCCTGAGCCCGAAATATTGATACTGAATTAATAGTAATATTCTACTACTCCTTAAAAATTTCAACTAAAAATTTCTTCCTTTAACCCGGCATAATATTTCACCTCAAAACAGCCATAAATTTCAAAAAAAAATGCAAATTACTATATAGATGTAAATTGAAATTTCAGAAAGAGCATTCTGAAAGAACATCAAATACAGCTAGTTTTTGCCAAAACAAACATATAAATATTGTTAATATAATTGATATGATATAAATATTACAAAAATACTGCTTAATTTTGCATGATGAATTGATTCAAATTTTCTGCCAATTTCACTGAAAGTGCGTGTATACGATATATATAATCTATATCAAAATAAACATCTCAGTTAACAATTTTGTAGAAAAACGAAATTCTAATATATATATATATATATATATATATATATATATATATATTATCATTACATGGTTCCTAAACAGTTTGCTTTTGAAAGAAAGGAAAAATAAAAAGCATTGCAACTTGGAGCTTTTAATTACCTAGAGAATGATAATATTCTTATAACGAAATCGTCAAAATTGGCTTTGCAGTAGCTTTCCGAATTTAAACTACCTCAAAATTATAATCGCTTTATAAGCATGGGTTATGAAACTTCAGTTGTGTAACAGAAGTTCTTAGTATAAAAAAACAAATTTTGATTCATCATATTTCCCTTCTTAAAAGTCTCAGAAAAAATAGATTCCTAATAATATAATATGTTTATCATAGAGTTATCCAATGAAGATATCCAAAAATTGAAATCACCACAAAATAGAGGAGTGACTTCTCTTTTCTCTAAAACCTATGACTTTGCACACCGGTTGCCTGAAGATATGAGCTTTCACATCTTGATCACCTGAACGATAGGAATAGAGACAATTTAAATTTTTTAAAAAATTGAATTTTCATTGAAAAATAGGCAATATTTTAATGTATCGCACTATTTCCAAATTTCATAATAGACGATAAAAAAATATATTCACTAGTCTTTGAGTCATTAGAGCTTAAATAATTTTTGAGTAAGCAATCACAGGTTTTGAAAAATTCCTAGTGGAAATAGGATAAAAAAGACTTAATATAAGAAATTTAGAACTTTGCAATTGAATTTATCTAGGTGTGTACTAATAAAAATGAGAAATACAGGATGTATGATTCGATGCAATATTTCCAACAATTTTGATAATGTTTGATATACTGTGCGAATCAGAGATGTACGTGTAGCGGGGCAAATCAGGGCCTGTATGGGGCAATATTTTTCTATAGTGGGCAAAATTTGAGTAAAAACACTATTTAGTTGAGAAAAGCTGACCCAAGTTTTGAAAAATCCCTTACAATGTATTTCTAACTCATAGGGAAATTTCATTCAACCATATCTTTTTGTGATCTGAATTGTCATCTATAGACATTGCAACTATCGTCGTATAAATATATTGTGTAAATATTAGCTTATAGAATTTAAATTTGTTATTTGTATATTAATATTAATTTATATATATATATATATATATAGTGTTTTGCATTTTTGGATTTAACGCTGCCTGTGCTCGCCCTGCACCCGTTTACCTTCCAATGCCCAGTACATTTTTTATTAGATTCCTATTGGTAAAAATAGAGAAGATGGAATTTGAAAGAATAATTCTCTATCTTCTAGACAGTAAGGATTCAAAACATTTGGCAGTGGTTGTGTGGTGAAGTGCTATGAAAATTATCTTTGAACAAATATGAACAATACGATTTCTCAAGTAGTTTTTGGAGCAGAAATTTTTAAAGTGGGGCAATTTGGGGCTGTAGAAAATAAAGCCTGGGGTAATATGGTGCAAATTGCAACACTTGAAAATAGAACTATATTTTTACGAATCGGGTCCACACTGTTAAATGCATACATGTATTAAGTTATACATTAATTTAATAATGAATTTTCTTAATAATCGACAGCGAGGAGCTATACTTACTGGTAAAAAATCAAAATAGCTTATAACTAACAGCTGGGTTCCTCAGGCCACGGTCCTCCATCCCATTCTCTTTGTAACATACGTAACTCAACAAACAAAACACATTAAAATTCATTTATGTGCATATGAAACATGTATTATGAATACTGATATAAATGCTTGTAATTCAACAAAAAATAACCATGTATTTGCCAATAATCGATTAAAAGTAAATTTTGAAAATCACAGTTTATAATATTTAGCAATCTCACAGAATACTACCAAGAAAATTATTCAAAAAAAAAATATATATATAGACGTTCTGGTCTGTCGGTTCGAAATGTTCCTAAATTTCATGCGAAGTTAAGTAATTTATCATCCTTGTTTATATCAATACAAAGTGTTGTCGAATTTTTAACTATACATGTACCCATATTTAAATTGAAATATGTACGATATATAATTTATAATATTCTTATATATCCAAATCATTCAACATATTAATTATCAAAGCCAAATAAATTAATACTGTTTGCCTAGTCTAGTTCATTAACACCTTCCTCAAAACAATATTTTATCATACATAAATTTTTTTTATTAGTATGGTCACTCTTGCATTATTTTATAAATTTCCTAATTCATTATTTTTTATTGGGTATATTACATAAATACGTCGTATTACATTACTGACTGAACACACACAACCATATGAAAAATTGTTTCAGGACGATTTCAGTATAGAGGATAAGAGCATGATACAGATTCACTAATAGATCTCTCTCCAATTGCTAAGAATAACAATTGCACATTTTTGCTATACATATTATTGAAATATTCTGAGACAGTCGTAAAGTACGTATAGCATGGGTTAGGATTTTTTTTGCATTGCTAGAGCAGAATTCACCCGTAAACTTCCGTTTTCAATAATAATATTGTTTTTGTGTTGCTCAAAGTTTTTAAGGAATCAATTACAACATTTACATTAGCAATGGAAAAATATTACAAGAGACCAAGATTTAAGTTATTTTTCTAGGACAGATTTCAGTATAGAGATAAGAGCATGATACAGATTCACTAATAGATTTTCTCCAATTGCTAAGAAGTACCAATTGCACATGTTCCTATACATATTTTGCAAAATAATCAATGTGACAGTTGTAAAGTACGTATGCCTGGGTTAGGAATTTTTTTGCATTGCTAGAGCAGAATTCACCCATAAACTTCCGTTTTCAATAATAATATTGTTTTGTGTTGTTAAAAGTTTTTAAGGAATCAATTGCAACATTTACTTTAGCTTAGGAGAGATATTTCAAGACACCAGGATTTATGTAATTCATATATTGGTACATTTCGTTACTGTCTCCGGGAAAATGCAAAAATCTGCATGAAAAAATATTTGCATTATTCCAAATTTTTTTCACAATATATCCAATAACTTATATACATAGAAGCATCTTTTTCACAGTTTGTTATGTCAACATAATTAAAAGAGTTTAAGAAAGTTTATCAACATCTGGAAATCTGTGGAAATCATTGCCTAAACCTGTTTCGNTGACTGAACACACACAACCATATGAAAAATTGTTTTATAACTATTTGTAAGAGGATCACTTTCTTACATAGAAACAATTTCAAATCACTGAACAAAATCACATTATCAAAATAAAAGATTTTTGCTATCCTACATCATTGAAATATTCTTAGAATTTTGAATATTATTCATAAAATTGATCATCTTAACATTTGCGCTGTTTTTGCCACCATAATGAAGTAAGGAATTTGATTTTCACAATTAAAATTGTTTATGTAAGCACTCATGGCCCACGTAAATCACGGCCATGCACATTGCAGCAATTCTAAAAATGAAGGAGGCGAAAGTTTATTTTATTTTTCAGGACAGATTTCAGTATAGAGATAAGAGCATGATACAGATTCACTAATAGATTTTCTCCAATTGCTAAGAAGTACCAATTGCACATGTTCCTATACATATTTTGCAAAATAATCAATGTGACAGTTGTAAAGTACGTATGCCTGGGTTAGGAATTTTTTTGCATTGCTAGAGCAGAATTCACCCATAAACTTCCGTTTTCAATAATAATATTGTTTTGTGTTGTTAAAAGTTTTTAAGGAATCAATTACAACATTTACTTTAGCTTTGGAAAGATATTTCAAGACACCAGGATTTAAGTAATTCATATATTGGCACATTTCGTTACTGTCTCCGGGAAAATGCAAAAAATCTGCATGAAAAAATATTTGCATTATTCCAAATTTTTTTCACAATATGTCCAATAACTTATGTACATAGAAGCATCCTTTTCACAGTTTGTTATGTCAACATAATTAAAAGAGTTTAAGAAAGTTTATCAACATCTGGAAATCTGTGGAAATCATTGCCTAAACCTGTTTCGTAGTTTGAATTATTTCATGCATTTCTAAAAGCGGACCATTTAGCTTTGAATTTTTTAAAAATGGCAACAATAAATACATCTAGTTTTTATCTCAATAGAAAGTACGTCTTGAACTTATACCAGCAGTATCGATTTTTGATTATATAAATAACAAGGATGTTCTATTTAAAACATCCTTGATAAATTGAAGAAATTTATTGCAATGCTTTCTTAGCCATCTAGCGGAAAACACAATTACGTCATTTGAAGACTAAATATTTCTTCTCATTTCATTGGAATTATATTGGTGCACTTTTATTAAGTGCTACTGTATTATAATTACGTAGAAAAATAACATGCTAAATAGAATAAAATATAAATATGTTTGGGATTTTAACGATGCTACTGCTTACAATTTAATTAAATTACAACAATACTACAAGCATATCTTCGCTAACATTAATGTCTTTTTAAGGTGTGTTCCCACTATCGACTTTTATCAGCAGATTTTAATCGAAAATGCAAATATTTTCGTTCACATTGGCGATTTTTTATCATTCGATTTTTTATCAGAAAATGGGGAGTTGGAAGAGCGTTCAGACTATCGATTTTTTATCAGATGATAAATTATCATCTTTTGATTGACAGTAAGAAAAACAACAACATCTGTTTATGGATTGGCTTGTCTTGGAATGTAAACAATGTTTACCTATTTTGAAGTTGAAATATTTCAAAGACAATAATTTACGTTTTGGAAGTCTGTTCCCTACTTGAGAAGTAAGCAATTAGTTTCAAGTAGCTATTNAAATCCATGTAAGACAATTTTGTACGAAAAATGTAGTTTTCAACATTTTACATCCTGAATGCTATTTCCCACAATTGCTCATATAATTATAATCGAATCGTTATAAGTGGAAAGAATGCATTGACTTTTTTTAGGGCCCGGGTTAGAACATTTTGGGAGTCGGTTCGCTTCAGTTAGATATCACACAAAATATCACGATCTTGGTATTACTATGAAAAATCAATAGTATATTTGGAATATATATATATATATATATATATATATATAATTAGTAAGAACTAATTAGTAGGGCTCTAATTTTTTCACCTTAAAAATGCAAGCTTTGATCTCATAAAATTGACTATATTACCTAAAAATTCCGTTTTATAAATATTATATACATGGCTTATGCAATGGACCTTTAGACAAGATACTGCGGCATCAGTATTTTTTGGTATTGTCAATATACGAGAGGGATGCAGCAAAAATAAAATGGTTTACAGACTTGGTAAAATTTTAGTTTATAAGTTGAAATTCCCATCAACCCCTCCTAAATGCGTATCGACCCCCTAGATGATTATGCTGGCTACTGGCCTTTGATAGTTTCTTCTGTTGATTGGGTAATTTGTAAAATATGTTGATTAATGTACACATTCGCTTAAGTCTGTCAACAAAGCTAATTCAATTCTGTTGAAATTCAAATTACATTGTTAGGCTTAATACAATAAAGGTCATACAGGGCATAGGCCTGGGATTCAAGGTGTTCAACCTTCTGGAGCTGTAAGTGTTTGCATCTGCCTATCAATTCCAAATAGTATTGAGTGAATTTTAACAAATGTTACCTGAAGACATAAATTTTTTATTGTTTCTAATTTGTGCATGATTACCTTCAAATTGCTTAGATTTTTTTTTACTTTTTGTTGCTTTCTTCCTAAAATTGTTAAAAACTTTCATCTCACAAAATAAAAAAATCTCAAAAATCATTTTATAAATAAAAGTGTTGATCTCTTGCATAGACGTTATGGAAAACATAAAAATGTTACCATTGGCAGTATTATAATGCTAAGTGAGATAAATGGCGATTGTTAGCATGACTATAACCAAATACGATATTTTCAAAGTTTAAGTTTTTAATTGAATTTTTTCCTGTACTTCAAATACCAATTAAAACATTAGGTCCAAGCCCGCCCCGGCCCAAAGTGCTATGTCAAAAATTCGGTCAAAGCCCGGCCCAACACGAACCAACTTTAGGAAAAGCCCAATACCAATTCTGATGTAAGCGAATACAGTGTGCATTGCAAATAAAAACTGTGTATACAGGTTTTGGCATTGAACGCGCCTTTGTTTGACATAATCCTAATTACAACGTTTTATGCCTCAGAAAAGTAAACACACTTGAAAGCTATTGATGCAAACAAGAGTAATCTAATTACTTGCTTCGAAATTTGCGGTTTTGTGACGTTCTCTTCAATTTAATTTGACTGCACGCTAAAACTTGAACACTGCGTAATTATTTCCCAATCAGAAGTGCTTATTGTAATTGTAGAAAATATAATGTGTACCAATCGTATATTGAAACTACTGCATAATGCCAAGAGCCGCCTGTATTTCTACATTGCATGAGTTGAAAATATAATTGTTCAATTATTTGAGCTAAGAATCAATTATTCAATAATCGAACGTGAAAAATAAACAATTGCAATTATCCGGTATCTGAAATAAATTATTTCACTACAGGCCCATAGCCATTAGGTTTGTACGTACAATAGGTGGAAGCAGTTCAGGTCAACCTGCAGGCTTGGTCTGTTCACCAAAAAAGTAGTGCTGGTCGAGCCAGGTCAACATTTATTTAATGACCAGTGCCACCTAGAGAACGCCCAATGTATAGATGAAATAATATAACACATTTCTAATTATCTTTTGTTTCAAATTCTTTTAATATATTTAGCTTTGACAACAATTAATATATTCAATGTATTTGTCATTATTTGAATAATGTCAATTGGAATTAACTAATGTGAATGCTATGCTACAAGTAAAAAACTGAAGAGTTAAGCTACTGCTCTACATGTACTAACAGCAAAATACATGTAATCCATGATAAGAAAGGACCAAAATATGTGATATATTCATTTTTGTATTAATTAATTTCAAAATTTAGACGTAAAATGTGACAGAACTTTCACGTCATCCCCCAATAAAACGATCGAGATTGAACCCGGGATATATGACAACAATAATTATATATTGAAAGAAGAAGTTCATTATTGAAAATTTTGTCAATACTTAAATTATAACTTACTGAAAATTAAATCCAAACTATCGAATAACCATTTTGATTAACTTAATAATCGAATTTTTAAAGAATTCATTTGAATACATGTATTACTAAAAAACGGAAAAATATTATAACTTAAATTAAGGATACTTACAATGCTGATAGTGGTGTAGATGATACTATTTGTAATAAAAATTGCTGGTCAGGCGTTTCTTCAAAGTTAAGCAGTGAACGTCCAAATGTGCAAGTTTTAATTTATTGGCTGCATGACCTTTGGAAATTCATGAGAGGAAGTCTGATTTTTGAATAGAATAAAATTCTGGATACTGCATTTTGATTGGGAGATTAAGAGCTAATGAAATGCTTCATAGGAATTTTTCTAAACTGCTTGATGGCTACAATATTCTTATTTTAGAGAAGAAATCATTGATTTTTAACAATTTTGCTAACAAAATTATTTCAATTATGGAAGTAAGAAAAATTGATATTTTTTAATTTTATTTTTCTATTTAATATTAAGTGTGCTTAAAGTTTAAAATTCTTTTATAGGTTTTTTCTAATATTGTCTAGTTTTCCCTACAACGCATTTTTCCCTTCAAAATGTGTGCTAAGTAAGACAAAATTCTCTGATGACGTCACTACGAAGCGCGTGCGCTAATTTCTTCATATAGAACAAACACATTTCATTTGGATAACATGGCAATATGACAACGAATGGTGGAGTTCACTTAGATATGCTTCTTCCAATTTTCTAAAAATCGAAATGTTGATATGAGCTGTGAATTTGTTCTAAGATGATGATGCACATTTGGTAAGCATAACCAATCGTACTTTCTTATTTAAATATGCACGATGAAACATATTATCCAAGTTGTTTTATTGTGATGATCTTTTCATTCAGTTCTTCACTCTTATTCTTCAAATAATAATTCAGCTCACTGATCATTAATCTTTTAGATACCTCGCAGCCATATAGTGTGTGCTACACATAATTAGTAAAAATGTAATAGGCCTATGTTCTAGATTTTTACTCGAAAACGTAGTATTTTTGTTGAAAAATTGAAGATTAAATAATTGTAAGTAATCCAGGTATAAAAACTGAAAACCGAAATGAGCATGTACTACATAATATCATTGATTAAGGAGTACCCAGATAACAACTTAAGGTCTAAACAACGTTGTTTTGGGTTGTTATGTGGTTGTTTTATGTGTCAAAAACAACGTTGTTTTAACATCGAAATGGTACCATTTCATTGGTCGAAACAACGTTGCTTCAACAACGTCACATTTGGTTGCTTTTTGGTTGTATTTTATTCATGAAACAGCAATATTTTGAGGTCGTAACAACGTTGTTTTATGTTGTCACATGCTTGTTTCAGCATTACTTTTGTATGCAAAATAAAATTTTATATTGCTAACAGTTCAAACATTGCTGTTTAAACAAACACAAGCCCAACAAAAGGCAGACCAATATCTTTGAGATACTATTAAGCATATTCAATACAAACATTTGTTAAAGATTTAAATGAATATCTTGTATATAATTAATAACAATGAGCATAAAAATCTGCCAAATTTAACAAAAATTTAAAAATCTAAAAT
>CABFPE010000710.1:239927-252226 GCA_900660155.1 Hofstenia miamia | reverse complement strand
CTAAAAACAATAATAATCTAAATCATACAAAAAATTCCTAATTTCTGGACACATTTTATTCGAAAATTTTCTTAAAAACATGTGTAAAAATATTTAAAAATGCAATAATATTTACAATATTGCGTTTTAAATTTCTTAATAAACATTGGTTGGAATTTTTATTATTTATTGCTAAAATTAACATATCAACGATATTTAGCACTAGTTTTTCGATTAACCATATTTTTTGGACAATGCAGTTGCCCAGAAATTAGGATTTCTATAGTACAAAATATAAATGATTTTCGGACAACTACATAAGGAAAATATCATGACAAAAACATATGTACCGATGTTTTTGGAAGATGTCAACATATGGGCGATAATGATTCCATCTAAATGGTTATTGATTAATGAGTGGTCAAAACTAAATCATGATCAGACAGACAACGTATTGCTAGTGAAACTAAAATATAATTGTGATAAATTCTGTCAGGAAGCTTTGGAAATGCATGTAGGTAAAGCAGAATAAGAGGGTATTCTGTGGCTTTAAAGAAGTGGGCATTTGATAAATCAAGCAATTTTCATATTCATCTTTTTCGTCGAAATAATGGCAAGAGTAGTACCCAGAATGACCAACAGTACTCTTAATAAATGCACGTGCGGGACTATCTGCACAAACGTATGAAGTTCGAACCAAGCTTTGAACCTCTTGGAGAAGTTCACTGAGAAAACAATTAATGTCGAGTTTACCTTTTCCATAAAATAAAGCAATAGCAAATACATTTTTTGAATCACTAAATTTACCAAGAATAGCCCACATATTTTTATTTGATGATTTAAAGATTGGAAGCCCATCAATATAAAGTTTTAGAGAAGCTTTGCTTTCATTAAACAAGTTAGATAATAAATGTACAACCCTTTGAGATTGGGAGTCTTTGTTCGTAACAAGCCTTTATGAGATAAGGGCAAATGCGGAGAACAAGGATGAATAATTTTAAGAAGCTCTGTCAAAGCATTATTGGTAATATTGTTCCTCAATGCCCAATTTGTTAATTCTTCACGCCATATGACAGAATCGTTTGTATCTTCATCTTCATTTTCAATGTATGTATCGTTGTGGATGAAGCTTCACATAAGGATTGGTTTCATCAGAAGACAGTTCATAGTTAATTGCACTAACAAATGCAGCAGCAGATTTGTTGATTAAGTGACGACTTTTTCTTTTCATTTCAACTATCATATATATATATATATATATATATATATATATATATAGATAGATTTATGGCTTGCTAGACGTGAAGCTGAAAATCCACTGCATTGTGATAATTGTTGAGATATTTTGACTTTAATTCATCAAAAGTAACACTAAAGTTGAAAACATTCTATTTGAAAGATAAGCATAGATTTCATAAATGATCTTCACCGGCATCAACTGCCTGTGAGAATTTCCAGCAATACTTTGCAATTGGAAAAACACATATTTGAAAACTTAAAAGAAATATAATGTATAGAAAATATCTAATTGATATATTTAGCATTCTTGATAATAAAGAAATTGCTGATTTAATCATTGATGATCTAAAATTGTTACATAAAAATTAAATTTACAAATGATATATCTAAAGATAAAGACACTTTTTTGAACATTCAAATTAAGCAAATGAAAGGAGAAATCGTAAGAAATGTCTTCACAATGAAAACATTGCATGTTGCCATTATTCGTCCTGATTCCTACAATCACATTGTGATAAAGAAAAGTATAATTAAAGATCGATTGTTGATTTTTTCTAGAATCTGTTCTCATACCAGTGAATATATTTCTATAGTTATTAATTTTTTTAAATCACTAATGAAACCTGGATGTAGAAAATCCTTTCTTCTAAGAGTATATAATTAATTTATAGACATTATTAACAAAAAGGAATCCCTTATATTTCAAATGAAAACAAAAATTTAACATGAATTAGTTTTAAAAAAGCAACAAAAATGGTATATGTCAAGGATATGAATACTAAAGTAATTGATAGATAGATAGATAGATAGATAGATAGATAGATAGATAGATAGATAGATAGTGTAGTATAATCCTTTATGTTTAACATGATTTCTAATATTAGTATAAATACGAAAAATTATCAAAATTTAGTTGATGAAATAAATTTTTCGGAATTCTATTCTTATTTTGTTACGGTTTGATTTTATAAAAAAATTAAATACATTAACAAGTGAAAATGCAACCATAAACTATACCATTAAAAAACGGTGGTTTACGTTAACATGAAATTAAACCAATTCGATTACTTGCACTCGGAATTAAGTCGCGAATAAATGTTAACAATGAAGTTTATGTGAAACTCATATTTTTACGCATAGGTTTGCAGTATACGTAACGAATTGTATGACGTCATATTGCAGTTGATTACCCATCTTGAGTCTGCACATTTCATCAAATATATTTATTCAAAAGAATTTATTTAAAGTAGGCAGACGTTTAAGCTGCTTAGTTAATCCTATATATCTATATTTGTGAGCAATGTAGTTTCTTGAATTCGATTAAATAGTTCTGCATAAAAATTCGATGAATAATAAATTTACCAATCATTAAACTAATTACAATAAACTTAAATTAATGGAGAGTGTGATGACATTTGGAATTCAAATTAGGTTTTTACTTCTTAATAAAAATTGATTCTGCGATCTTGGTGCATTCATTATTATATTAATCCAATTTTATTGAGCTTTTTACATACGTCGTTTATTTACATATTTGAAATTTGGCAGGTATCTTAACATAGAAAAATTAATTTGCATAGTGATATCGCATATTTTTGGCATAGTTTTGCTCATGTGAGCATTTTTTAACACAAGTCCTGCAAAATATGCAATTTATTATATTATATATTATTGTACTGATGGAATGAATCGATCCAATTTCATCCTCTTTTTGATAGAAATTGTGCTGCACAATATCTTTATTTACCTTGTGTTACTCAAGTTGAAAAAAATAAAACATGAAGAATAAAACGAGATAAATAAGAAAAAAAAATATTTCAGAATAAATATGTGTTATTTTTTCAGGAAATTACTGTTTTGATACAAGCATTTGCAGAAGTCCTAAAGCTTGGTGAAAATTATTAATTTTTGAAAAAAATTGAAAATTGATAAAACATAATTCAAATCATTCAATAATGGCTTAGAGACTTTCATGGTCAAATTTACCGAGGTCTAACAACGTAGCTCATTGTGCGCTTTGCTAGATTTAGATAGATCTACTGTTTCAAAAAGAGTGGCCTGCTATTATCTTGAAAATAAACAATCGATGCTAACTACACAATCTGAAGAAGTCTTACAACACTCCAACCCAGCTGCTGAATCTGAAAGAGGTTCTAGTGTACAAGAGACCAAAGAAAACTTAAAAATCTATGAAGGAAACCGAGAAACCAATATTTAAATTGAACCAGATAACAGAGCAGAAAAGATAAGGAAACGACTTCTGTCAATATTTTCATAAAATCCCAAGAAGGCGTCCAGACATGAAACTTAGACTTGGAAAACTTTCATAAAACTATAGGAACAAATCAAAAAGTGGAATTTGCAAAACCTGATGGATCAAAGTCAATTAAACGTCAATAAACAAACAGTAACCCTGACTGTCTAAAGTTTGGAGGAACTTTTGTCTCACATCATCAATCTTTATCGCATCTAAAGATTAATGCACATCTCGGCCTGGGTGATGATGCTACATTAGAAAAACAAATATAATGTTATAAAATGACAAACCATGAGTTCGTACATTTTGATATTTTAATTTTGTAAAATTCGGTTTTGATAATGTCTTAAATTATTAGTTACTTATGTATATTTCAAGAAATAAACGTATTTTTTGAAATCACGAATGACTAATTGATTACATTCCAAAATAGAGTCGATATTTTATAGTCTTTTTCTAGAAAAGGAGCTCTCAGTTGAATTTTCTTTTGTTTAAAAATTTATTATTCGAAGGGATTATTTACCTTTAAGTCTAACTCAAAATTGTATGATTAAAGGCTACTTTTGAAAAGACCACCAAATGCCTGCATTATACCTCGATCAAATCAGTCATTTTAAAGTTTATCCTAAATTTGTATAAAACAAAAGTTTACAAATTCTTGATACTTTAGAACCCTTGAATAAATTTAATAAGTTTCGTGGCACTATTGCAAAGTATGAATGACGAAGTTGACGATTGGCAATAATGCCCATTGAAAATCAGTATTGAAAGGTATCAATTGCTAAATTATCATAATGATAAACCTCTTTAAGAAGTTAGAATTTCATTGCAATTAAAATCATCATGCAAATTTCAGCTACATTTTGGTGCTTTCTGATGAACAATGCAATAAATAATAAACGGGCTCATGGAGTCCTCCCTAGTCGAAAATACTATGAAATCTTTAAAGAATTTTGGAAGTTTCTTGAACAATTCTTTGCAAGAAATTGGAAAGATTTTCAAGGATTCTTTAAAGAAACTTTAAAGATATTAAATGCTCTTACAGAAAATTAAAGATTATAAACATTCTTAAAGAAACTTTAAAGATTATTAAATCTTCGTAAAGAAAATTTAAAGATATAAAATATTCTTAATTCTAATACAGACAACTTAACTGAATTTTAATGATAATTACCATTGGAATTTGTGTACAAAACATAAAGTTAATCAAATAATTTCCATTTCTAGCATGGTTAACTTTTGTAAATAAACTAGAATTATAATAAAATATACTGACATTAAAAGATATGTAAATAAGATCAAAACTTGTTAATCTCATCTGAAGAAAACACTTTGTAGGAATCGTGAATTAGGAAGAGGAAGATATTGATGAAGTAATTCATGCACAGATGAAGTAAATTATATTAACAAAGCAAATCTTATTATTGACGATGTGAATTTTAACTTTGCATTATAAGGTCGCTTGGAAAGATCATAGATTATTGAATCATCGTCTTACATGTATTTTGAAAATAGTTGCAAAGTTTAGTTAATTGCGATTTCATAGAAATTTTTCAATTTGCTTCTGTTCTCAACCAGGAAGAGGCACACTATTGCCATTTAGAAAAAGTTTCACATTAAAGTCATGCATAATGATAATTCTTTGATTTATCTTTGGAACATCAGATAAAATGTGATATATACATTACAACCATTACCTGTATCCAATTTCCAGTGCAATGAGATCAGTAGGAATGTCATTGATTGAAGAAAACTTATCATTAATAAAAAACGATGAAGGTTCATCTGTGTTCAAGTATTTGTCTTTTGGTGGAGGTCACACATTTATATTTGACAATCAATCCTAAAAAACGAATGTCATATATGTAAGCACAGTGTTTATAATTCCAATGAATTATATTTAAACCCTTTTGTAAATTATGTGATTCATTTTAAATTTACAAACGCATCGCAGAGGTTTCCTTGATGCTAAAGCCAAATATTTTGCAAAATTATAGAAAAAATTCTTAATTAGAATGTAGGAAGTTGAAAAAGAAATAAAAATATTTGAAATGAAACTATATTGCTTCTTTAAAAAATATTGATATTTAAGTAGAGACAACTTGATTTTGTTAAGTTTCATTTCTTTAACACTAGAATTGCAGTTATTCCTTAAGAATAATTTGAACACTCTCTGATTTCACAGTTTCACTCAAATAACTAAAAATTTCAAACATCAACGCTACTACAATTTTGAAGATATAAGACATTTTAAATATTATACCTACTCTAAGATATATGAATTATTATCGAAGAAATATTTTTGGGGGTCTAAGTGATACAGATGGTCTGTAATTCTCGCATAATATAGTGTTCTACTAAAGTTTAATTAGGTAATAATAACGGATTTTAAGTTTAAAATTTGTCAGACATACTAGTACACTTGAATAAAAAGTGAAAATCAATGGCAGGCTGCTGGGTTTGAGTTTCTTCTTTCCACATTTCGTTAAGTAGAATAATGAATTTTCAAAGTGCTTTTCACAAATAGAAATGTGCCTAGTTGCTGTCCACATGTAGCATTGGGAGTAGGATTATAAAAATATATAGGCTACTATAATAAAGAGAAACTTTGAGCACTTTTGAAACTCTTGGTACTTGAAGCCAATTTTAGCGGATATATATTCTCGTGGAAAAACAAACCAATCATATTAAGAAATTAATAATGGCTAATGTCTTTTTGTGTTGAAAGTTTTAGAAATTTTTAAGAACGATAAATTGATATTGTCATGATTTCAATAGTAGAAATTTCTTCATTTCAAGAATATTTCATCACTTCTTTTAGTGCATTCAGTTCCATTTATCTTGCGCTGAGAACAGAGTAATTGGAATTGAGCCGATTATTTAGGCCCAATCCCAGCCTAGCCCAATACAACTTAGGCCCAAACCCAGCCCGGCAATTTCAAAATACCAATTATTCGAGCCAAATTATTTTTTAAGCCATTGATAGTGTCTTGCACCTCATAGAGTCACATAAGCACTACACTATGAAATTGATTAAATAATTTGCATAATTAATTAATATGTGCATTGTATTCCGTTATTTAGTCCGTCAATGCTAATTCAATTCTGTTGACATTCAAGTTATATTGTTAATCTTAATACAATAATCGTATCATAGAACAGGGCCATAGGCCTGGGGTATAGGGAGTTCAACTCTTTCTGGAGCAGATGTGAACCCTTTCTGTAAATAATTGCGTTTGGTTACCGAATAGTATTGAATGTGCATTTCAAAATTTTTATCAATGAAGACAAAAATTTTCTAAATTTTTATAAATTTTTGTATAGATTAAACTTAAATTGCTTAGAAAATTTTTTAACATTTTGTTGGTTTATTCTCAAAATTGTTAAACTTTCATCTCAAAAATAAACAATTTCAAAAATCTGATTGCACAATGTAAATGGGGTGTGTCTCCTGGTTTTCTAAATGAAACTGCTTATATTTTAGTCTTTTGCTTAGACTTTTATGGAAAACATATATAAATTTTGCAATTGACATTATTGTAATGTTCCTTTGTTTTTTAGTTTTGTACATATCTCCGTTACCTCTTCATGTGTGTTCAATCTCTATAAATATTTAACTTTGTTTTTAGGAGTTGCTGCGGATTCCGTTTTGTTTTCTTTTATTTTCGTTTCTTTAATGCTTTTTGTTAACATTACATTAATATTTACTAATAGTGTGGTCTGTGAATGTTGACGGGACTGAGGCGTTGTAGTGTTTTTTTGTACAGTGATGACAAAAGAATTTCCACTAGCTTCTTATATTTTGAGTACCATTTATGTGTGGGAAAAAAGGAAATAAAGATGGTTTTTTCTAAGATGTTGCAATTTAAATCGATCGTAATTTTAAATCGATTTAGAACTAAAAATCGAAATCAGTGAAAAAATCAAAATAACTTTGATAGGTTTTTTTGGTCATACCGTAAACAAAGCACCATTTTTTTCTTGAGAAGGTTGGTATGAAAGTACGATTGGACGAACCCAAAAAATTATTTTCCAAGAATTCTAAGAAATTCTTTATGAATTTGAAAGAAAACACTAAAAATATTTTAAAAAGCATGTATACTCTTAAACACTGTCTTAAATAAGTTTTAAAGGACATTGAAAGAATCGAAATCGTAGTTATAAATAGATTTATTTGTTAAAAATCGATCGAAATCAAAAAGATAAAAACGCCACAAAATCGATCGAAATCAAAAAGATAAAAACGCCACACACAATATATATATATATATATATATGCATAATTGATACAAAAAATTGGTTATGTAAATGGGACTTATAATATTGTATGAATTATTGAATGCGATGCACTCCCAATGAGTGGGAAAATGAAAATATAGTCCTCTACACAAAATTTGACTATATCATTTCAAATATCATATAAATATCATTTCAAATTATATGTTTTAAAGAATTTTAATATTTATGCATGTTTTCGTAATCCCAGAATCGTCTGTTCTATGAGAAGACTTTTTCATTAAGTCCTATTGATATAAAATTATGATCTGTAGGTTGAAATGGTTTGTTTTGATTTGGAATTATTTCAAAAGAGTTCAACTAATTTCATTCAATGTGTTTAATATTTTTGATTATAAACATGTACAATTTTAATTAATAAATTTATTTTATGCTTTAGTAATGAATTTAAAGTCTTTTGTATTGATTGGCATTATTTTAATTTTTGCAATCACTACGATGGTACTACAAATAATTGTAATTCATTCATCAAATTGGGTAAAAGATCCCTTAACTAGTGCATCACTTTTTACATTATTACGATTTTACTATATGGATGGCGATCTAAGAATAGAAAATCATCGCTTATGTCTTTCTGTAAACGTATTGGCTCTACTGTTTTTTTACATTTCATCAGCTTCAGGCATATTCCTTGGTTGCATTAGCGCATTTGAAGTAAGTGAAGTTCTAGATATTACTAGCTTTAGTCAAAGTTTCCTCTGGATTCCCTTTAAAGTTTGAAAACTCCCATCTAAAATATTTTACATTTTGCCAAAAAATATTCTTATATATTAAATATAGGGAATTTATTGCTAAAAATTTCTCATTATCGTAACAAACATATCAACTACTGAAGTAACCTATGGTCTGATGATGGATTAGAAGGTAAAAAAAATAGCATATCAGATAAATATATTTTCCCTTTGTGAATATTGAAAATCTTGTGGCAGTCTTAATCATCGTAAATGCAATGTTGCATGTTGAACAATGAGAATCGTCACTGAAATCAATGTCATTAAATATATCTGTTCTCAAGCGGCTATATTTTAAAATTTCTTGGTTTTGCACATGTGTTCACACTAGCTAATCAAGTACTAAAGAGTTGAAGTTAATATTTGATTTTTCTTCTATTACAATACAACGGTAAAAATAATATATTTCTTCAATTTTTAGTTGTATTCTTTGCAAAACTACAACGACTTATTCTTACATATTACTTGCTTTGAGCTAAAATTATTGTGTAAAATGTTAATATTCGGCTGATGATGTAGAATTTTGTGTATTTAGATGGTGTATTTTGTTGAAGATAGATGTATGTCCATAATAGCTATGGGAGCAGCAAGCTTTCATTCTATTTTTGCATTACTTGGCACAATACTAGCTGACGCATATTTCCTGAGACACTTTATTTTCGATCGCTATGGATGGGCATATCAACTTGAATTGATCACTGTTTTCCTCACATTAGTTCCACTTGCACTTACAATTTTCAGATTGTGGTTTTTTCGTAGACCACTAGAAAAGGAAGTAGAGCAACCAATACCAAATCCAGGAAGAAAATTGCGTTCTTAACTTCATTCATTGCAGTAAATGAACGACTGCGTAAAAATTTTGTAAATATAATTGTACTTATTCCAAATTAAAGTTATCCAAATTTTTTTTACAATTATTTGAAATGTGCATATATTCATCTGATATATGAATGCGTATGCACGTATCCAAATGATACATATAATTTATCCAATTATAGTGAGATAATGGAAAAATTTCAAAAAATCGTCTATTTAAATTTTAATAGATTTGTTAATACAAATTTAAATTTTTTTGCCCTGTTGAGGAACTGAAATCATACTTCATCACAATCGCAAATTTTTGAAAAGTATTCGTCATAATATCTGGAATTAATGTACATTAGATAATCTTGCCGCATCCATTGATTTCTACATGTATATATTGACATGTCTGTGTATGTTGGCAAATATTTAGACCTATGTTTACGAATACAAGCAAACTGGAATTATCAGTGTGTCACAAGTTTCAGATGCAAAAGAATACAATGAACACTATTTCATCTAATTTTTTCTTTACATGTGTACATTGTGGGCTGTTATATGCCTAAGCTTGCTTAATACACAATACAAAATAAAAAGCAAGGTCTGTACAATAATTTATAATCGCACATACAATACCTAAACTTTATAAAAGAACAAAAGGACTTTGTTATTAATCTATTAATTGATTATTGAATTTAAATATGAAAAATACATTTATTAACATTTCTCAATGATCAAATAAAACATTCATTTAACAATGTTATTTTTGAAGTTGAACTTGTGGATTGAAATAAGATAATTTTTAAATAAATTGCATCTGCAAGTTTAGTCATTCCACTGTTGTTAGAACTTAAATGTACAATGCTGTCTATGCATTGCCGAACTAGATCAGTGAAACCCTAGTGAAACTTGCAATAATGGGCAAGATCTTTCAAATTTCTTCTATAAATTACAAAACTTGATAAGAAATTAGAAAACTTGCATAAATTGCTAAGATTTTGCTAAGAATTTATCAAGTTTTTATCATGTTATGTAAGAAAAATTTGGTAAGATTTCGCCACAAACCAATAAAAACACCGATCTTGAAACAGCCATGGAATCGATTTTACAATATATATTTGCAGTTGAAACATCTAGTGAATAAATTTTCTATGCTTTTTTGACGTCATTTTTACAGGGATTTTCATATTGTTGAATGCCATCTATCGTCAAAAATAGTACCACTATCATTTGTGGTAAATGTAGATTTCTATGAAAATAGACGAAATTTGTAAAAGTGAATTTTGTCAAAAAGTGAAACATCAAAAAAATTGGGTAAAATTGCGATGCTTAAGCAAATTTCTAGCCTTATTAAAAATTTAATTCCAAATTATTTATATTTTCATTATATTACGAAATGTTCCTTTATCTCCTGTTTTATGGAAGCGATTGACAAATATGTAATCACTAGTTTGTCAAAGCAAGATTAAATTAAATCTACTAACAATATCAATACATCTCTTAGAAATTGTCAACGTCAATATATTAATGAATTATCTCACATGTAACTATTAACAGTCGCGGGGTTACAACTTAAACGTGATTGGTTGAAGTGGAATATTAGTATACTATGTCAAATAGGAACAGCGGAAGCGCAATATTTAGATGGTTTACTGAAAAGTCGGCTAAAGCTAAAATGGGCTAAAATTCATTAAAACTGGAATATTAATATTTATAGATTTTGAGTAATTGAAGAATTGAAATATACTTCTACTTTTGTGTTTGTAATCTATATTAACAGCTCTATCTTTCAACAGTGGCAAGTTATCTATAGAAACCCCCCAATCAATAAAGTACCTTTTGCAACACAGTTAACAAAAAATACATAAAACATATACATGTAAGGCATTTATTTAAATAGAAATATCAATTCCACATGTAGAAACACTATTTAGTTTTTCTAAATTGCATTGATTTATAATTTCCTAATTAAAAACTATCGTATTTTTAGTTTTTAGCCCACTTTGTAATTTAGCCCACTTTAGCTAACACCTATTTAGATTTACAAATTTCTCATGTTCATTTTAGATTTTTCGATAATTAGTTAATGCTACAAAATTGCTTCTTTGTATTGCTTTCGATTGCAAGGGTTTTGCGTGTTAATTAAGTTTATAATTTATTTCACATTCCCCGTTTTTAAATAATTACTAATTGTTAGAGTCATTCATTCATGATAGTTATCAATATAATTTAATCAAAATTTGAACTTTTTGGTGTCTATTAAGTGGCTTAATTCTTTTTCTTTTATTATTCATTATCATTTTTGGCTTTTGTGTTTGAATCGATAGTTTTAAGTTGCATCCTTATCACATTATTTTTTTAAGTAATTCTGTATTTATTGCAATGCGTATCTATTATTAATAACTTGAACACACATTTTGGGAGTGATTTCATAACCTATCAATATGTTCAGATATAAATTATTAATTTTATTCCTCATTATTACTTTAAGAATTTTCATATGGAATCACTAAAAAATATGAAATGTAAATGGCGCCTATGATGTGTACTGTATTCGAAAGCGTCAAGGACGAATATTTTTTATTTACTAGTCTGTTAATGATGAACGATTAAATTCCCAAAATTGAATCAACAACAAAACATTTCGGGCTCGCACTGATTACGAATATAATAAAGGATTATATAATTTGATTCCTAATTTGATTCTTAATGCATTACCCACATTGATTAATTTGAATGAAACTCCGGGATTATTATAAAATCTATTGCTTTTGAAAGCCATTCGCTATGATCTCATCTTGCAAATTCCATGTTTTGTCTTGCAATAAGTTACATTTTGGTAAATGAAATTCCCACGCAAAGCATTGTTTCTTACAATTCCATTATGCAACCATGATGGAAACATAATGTGAACATAATGTTTACACGTGAAATAAAGAATCAGTATGGATGCATAATATGCGGATACAATATTTTCATAATTTAAACTGTTATAC
>CABFPE010000710.1:213958-224042 GCA_900660155.1 Hofstenia miamia | reverse complement strand
GCCCATGACCTCACTGCGCCGTTTATCTTCCAATGCCCGGCACTCGCAAGCCCATTGGAATTCACTGGGCGGCCCGGTCCGCCCACCAACTATTGAGAAAAACGTAAAATACAAAGAAATTTAATAAAAATGCACAAAAGTACAATATAATTTTGTCTTTTAGTGAGAAACTTCTTACGACTCCTATAAAATATATTAATTCTATCAAATATGTAGGGATGTGCTAGAATCCAGTATCCGAAAACGGTAAATTGGCAATTACACAACCGGATCTGGATATCTGGCATCCGGTAAAATTTAACTTGCTTACCGGATTTTCACCGATAATATATTCTGAGATGAAACTTGAATTTCAAAATGGAATTGTTGAGGAAAAAGTTACATTTTTTCCAAAAAAATGGAAGTTGTCATGCAACAAAACAAATTTTTCTGACATATGATGATGTAGTCTATTTAATAATTATATATTTTCATTCGCAAGAATGTGTTCTTCGTTAAAATTAGGGCAACCAAAAATCATAAAAGACAAATTTTTTCTGTTGTTCTATTTTGTAGCCTGCTTAAAATTTGATGTTTTTCAGACCTGAAGTGCACTTAAATAGGAATATAAAGTCATAGAAAGTCATATTGTTTTTAGAAAAATGGAGTAATTCTGGCTAAAATGTCCATAAAGTAATATGTTGGCATAGTTTCATTAAAAGTAAGAAAAAAACTTCAAAATTAATGCTGGATTGTGACAACTTTAATTCATTTGAACTAAGACATTTATATTCATTCAATGTCAATTTATGTACTTCCTGGTCTAACCCTCGAGAAGTTTAATTGCTAGCTAAATGTTGAACCTACCCACTGGTCAATGAGTTTCTGTGACTGGCCATATATGATGGCAGCTGAAAAAATAACTGAGGAACTATATATACATTATCACTTCATCCATTCTGCAAGGCACATATGTTGCAGAATTAAAATGCCTATTCAGGCAAAATACATGAGGGTTTACAATCTAATAGCTTCAATTAAGCTGCTATCATAAAAAGCCAAAGTTGTTCAATGTTTGACAGAGTTGAAATTCCATCAGATGTTATTACACCCATCCTTAATCTTGGAACTGATATCTGCGAAATAATCGCTATATCAAGTCACGATTAGAAAACATTGGTTTCACTTCTATAATCATTATAGTATAATGGAAGGAAAGGAGATGGACATTTAAACGGAATTTTACGACAAGTTACGAAACTGTCGTTAAACATTGGCTGCAGTTGAGAGAGGTTTCTCTATGCTAAAAAAACTCTTTGCCTATGACAGAAATCTTAACCACAGTAAAATTTGGACATTTATGTCCTGTTATTATAATTTAGTAAAGTAATTGGCTTGAAAAATTAACTTTTCATTCTATAAGACGTTTTGTTTTTGTTTTATATCTTGTTCTCAGTAATAGAAAAACGTTTTATATTGCTTAAATTGATCATTTTGAAAAATGGATGGTCATATTTTAGGGCATATTTAGCTAAATTCCGTCATTTTTTATAATAAGAATAAGGTCATGTTTTGTTTTTTTAAAGTCATATTTGTGGTTGCCTTAGTTTTTTAAAGTTATATTTCTGGTTGCCCTAGTAATAATTGAAATTTATTGATTTTCGTGCTGTACCGGGCTTTTGTTTCATTTTTTTTATAATTCGTGCAATGTTTATAGTTTTTCTCACATTTTATATCAATACTTAAATCATTCCATAATATTGAACATTTAAAAGAAAATGAATCCAGGATACATAGTTAGACAGCAAAGTTCAATTTTGGGATAATGGTTTAGTGGACAACCGAGAGAATCCTTGAATATTAAGTTCCCGCTTGCATCTTGTATAATCAACAACCAATGGGTTCCGGGATGACCAGTTGGGCTTGCATTAGAAATTAGAAAAGAGTTTTGGACAAGGCTTGGTGGTATGCAATCTGAACAGTGTACACCGAAAAAACACCAACGTAGTGATGGGATTTGGAGAATAATACGTCTAATTTCGTCAGCATACATTAAGCATTTAAATATCTGTAGAGTTCACTATACCTAAACTTCACATATATCCAAAAAAATAAAGATGGCACATGACCCAAAATTGGTAAATTACACCAAAAACTGTAAAATATCGGATATCCATTGCCAATTCCAAATTCTCTTTTAACAAATCCATAACTATCATGGTAAATTGCATGAATTCTAAACAGTTTTGACCATGTCAACAGCAAATGTAGTCTAGAATTATTTATGCCAATAAGTCCACCATAGGGGTTCATTTGCAAAATTTTTTCAACACCAATGTTATGTATACAGTTTTTTTGTAGTAGATAATTTGAAACATGAGCAAATATTAAGTGAGGGCCCTTGGTATAATGAACGCGATCTTCTACACGTCTAATCTTGTCTACACCCAAAATCTTGCAACGGTACAATGAATGAACCTCATTTTCTTTCTAGTCTTATAATTTTCCGTTGTTTATTAATGTATAGCTTTGAGCATGTTTTACCCCAAATGATCACCTCTAGTGATTTGTCTATTGGAGAATCAAAATCTAGTGTTAGACGTATACTTGCACCACTTAATTTGGAGTAGAGTACCTCATTATTTGCCTCCACAATACTGGTCAAATCAAAAACCATAATTGCATGCATATTATAATCTGAGTATGGTATAACAGTTACATCATTCAACCCCAACGCCTTTACAGAATTAAAGTAGGCTTGTGCATAGTTATTTTCACTCACGGTCATTGGTGTGAATGAAATATTCGATCCACCTCATGTTATAGTGACTTGCTGCAGACCTCTATATCTATATGAGAATGGGTTTGAGTTGGGTGTTCCTGTAAATTGTAGATTGGAAACAAGTGCTAGAGCAATACATCGAATCAGTTCATTTGAAAATACATTTTCTTTTGTTAGAGAGTTTTGACCAGGTGGAATAATAAATGTTCTTGTGAGAATTCGCAAAAGATGATATGTCGCTGGTGTATTTAACAGTGTTTTTTCAATTGCCAGTTGCACACATTCTGTAACGCATAGCTTCCTTAGATTCAATGTCACATCTGTAATTTCTCTTTTGTAGTATAATGCGGGGGTAGTGGTAGAATTGGAAATTAGTGAAAAATCATCCAATGATCATAAAAGTTTGAGGTATCAATAATTTTTCATTTTGAAAAAAATCCACAGCTACTGTAGAATCTTTTGCCAACCTTCTAACTAATAAAACTTAACTTAATTTAGGAGCTGCTGTGATATTTTTCCCTCCTTGACTATTACAGTAGGTGAAAGATCCCAACTTGCTTTTCTGTGTTAGAGCCAAAAGCTGAAATTGTCCATCTTGGCTATTACACTTATCTATAGGTTGATCAGGAAGTTTTTCAAAATAATATCCACTTGGTGTTAAAACTGAATTTTCTTGTGCTGCACACTTTAATAGATGGTGTCATCATTTCAGTATGTGGCCAAATTGCATCACCTGTTTGCATTAAAACGTGTAAAATTTTGACTGATATAGCCAAATGTATACTTTGCAAATCAATGTATTCATTTTGTTCTGAACCAAAATTAAATTGGAACATTAAACTCTGATATTGGGAAATAATTTTTTTCCCTACCACCATTGAAGTTTACCAAAACTTTATCTCGTTCAAAATGTCCAAACACAAATGTGTGAAGGTGCTCATGACTGTACTTGAAATAATAAAAATTCCCAATGAATATGTGTATTCATACTAAGTTTTTAAAGATATTAGTTTTTTTATTCTAGGCATTTTTTGTTTCAAATTATCACGTTTATGCCTACTTTGTGCATTGACCGAAAATTGTTTAACACCACGTCGTGTTTTGGTAGGTTTTGTTATTCTATGCAGATGTAAATATTCCATTACCATTTTGACTAATTTCTTTACGTTGTTTCTTGGATTGCTTGTTTACTGTGTTTTTTGCAACATTTCCAATTCTGCGTTTTACAACTTTTTTGCAATATCACTAGACTAAGTCATTTACACCTGAAATTGTTTGATCCAAAATTCCTTCACCAACATTAGTAATGACATTTTTGAATGGTGGTATCATTTTCACTACTAGTGGTATAGCAATATGTTCCAATAATTTCACAATCTCAAAGCTTTTCTGACGAGTATTGCTGAAATAATTTTGACAACTAACCTGTTCACTATAATATTGCTCCATACTGAAGGATGTTTTTTGTTTATTTGTTATACTAATAATTTATACTAATCTATTCTACTCCATGAACGTTTCCTAATAACTCATGTTAATTCATGGTTATAAAATTTCCTGAAATTATTTCCCTGTCACAGATTGACTTTATTTCATATGTAACAGGAATTGTGGAAATGATTTTGTTGATTTTGAAAACCTCATTTTGAAATTGTGGTAAATATCCTCTTTGAAATGTATGGTCTGACTTTGATATTCTAACTAAGTCACCATTATGAAATAATGCTTTTAGTTTGCAAAATGTATTAACACTCATTAATTTTCCAATCAAATATGGTACGTGTTTTTTTCTCACAGAATTCGGAGTCCTTCTAATTGTACAATTTACATGGGAATTCAATATGTTAACTATTTGTTGTAGCTTGTCTACATATTTAAAGTTGTTAGTAAATTGTAGATATTTATATAGAATTTCCTTTAGACACCTTATAATCTCTTCATGTGTGAATTTGTTCTATATAATATAATTTTATTTCTTTTACAAAAATTGAACAACTCTAAATTCACTTCAATGATCAATCCAAATTTCTTTAACATAATGCCAGTTCTTAAATTTTTTAAAAGCAGACAACACATGAATAGATTTTTTATTTCACAAAGGTTGTACATGGAATTTTTTAGGTAAAATATCATAACAAACAAAAAAGTATTTTATTCCTCTATTGTACAAAGCTAGAGATTCCACCACCTCTAAGTCCATAGTCCTAATTTCATCAATTCTAAATGCAATAACGCATTGACGGGGAATTTCCTCACAGCTCTTTTGTGTGTTTTATATACATCACTTGTTGTGAGAAAGTTTTTCACATTTTGCAGGGTAATTTTTGGGAAATTTCAATTTAGCTTTATGATATAGTTCATTAATTCCACCAAAACTCGCTGATGATTTTAATGAAGTGTACAGTTGATGCAAGTGCTTATCCATATTCCAAACTAGTTCCATAATAACAGTTGCTTCTTATTTATATTTTTGTAAACGTTTTTGTTTTTAATCAAGTGGTCGGGGATTGCGCCAATATCCTTTAAAATATAACACACAAGTTTTGATAGTCTTTTATTAGGTGTTTGTACATAATCCTTAAAATTTGTTATATGACATTGAACCAGTGCCAGTGTAAATCTTATCACCATGTAAAAGAACACCTGTATTTGGATCATTTAAAAATTCTTTCAATGCATTATCATTATTATTATTGTTATTATAGCAATTTAACAAGTGGTTATGGAAGTTTAGAAGTTTTTTCAAATCATCATCATTGTACTGGTGTTGTACATCAGGGTAGGTGTTTTGAACAGAATTTAGTTTTACTTGTATATCGTCATTGATCATTGATCTTTGTTGTGTAGTATCGTTTTTTATAGCATTGTTGACTGACTGATTGTAGTATTCTGTTAAATGATTGTAATTTTCAAAAGAATAAGCACCATTTCAAATGTCGTCATTATAGAATAATGTGTAAAATAAATTTAATCATGCATTATATATACTCTTTCATAATGCGTAATAGACTATTGAAAAATTTAAGACCATTTGGAGTTTTTAATATTGAAATTTTTCGAACACTTGATTTTTTTGGTAGTACAGTCGCTGCATATTGACGAAGATTTAAAAAAGTTTTTCGTTCATCTCCTAGTGGAATGATTCCATGTTGGATATTGTAGACAATTCCGCGTATTAAATTAAAAATATCTTTGTTTGCGTAATTTGAATATCAGACATCACAGTATCTTTTACATATTTTGTTCTGCTATTACTCACTGTTTTCTATTATTTGTAAATACTAAAATGTGTGATTTCTGTTAATTTAAGTTTTGCTACCCTAGCTTCCAGTTGTTTTTATTTTAACTATTAGAAATTTCCCTAGCCATATATTTAACTAACATTACCTTTTAGCATTTTTCGGATAATATATTTTTCATAAAGTGCCCCCTTATTATCTGTTATTACATTTATTATTTTTTATGTATTTGATCACTATGATCAACGCTTAAGGTATCATTCCAGGCGAAAGGTAGGATAACCAGAGGCTCTAAATGGCCCTCTGGTTTGACTACTCTAGTCTAGGTGATAGTAGATATTAGGTATAAGGATTAGTATGGTTAGGAAGCGCGGTTTGCATGTAGCTATAATGATTGCATTTTCTCTAGTCTAAAATGAGCTGAGAAATTAGGTGTTGGAAATGGTTCATCACTTCGGCCAGAGGCCCGATTCTGTAAGAAGAAGTTTGGACTTAACTTATTCTCTGAATACTTATTACCCATGGAATGAACATGCTCTTGTTTTCTCATTAGATAGAATGACATAATAACTAAAATTGGTTACATTTTAAACAATAGCCTGCAAACAAGTGTGTTTCTTTTCCAATTGACATATGTGCAGTCTGTGAAGCAGGTATTTTTCTCAATGCTTGAAAATAATTGTTAGTTAAAATGTTTACCTAAAAAATAGAATTAAAATATAATTCCCAAAAACGTAAATTTTTTGCATATATAAATTGTTATATTTTGAACAATAGATTGCAACAATTCTAATCTCATGAGATTTTCAAAAATTCCTCAACCTTTAAAGAAAATTGATACATTTTATACAATAGACTGCAAACAAATGTGTTTGCAGACAAATATTATAACAAAAGAGAATATAATCCAATGACGTCAGAGATACACAGACCATCAAAGTACACAATTACATTATAGCCAGGGTCAAAAGTCAAAAATATTCACGTCCTTCACTCGGTTATTACTACTCAGATTTCATCACTTAAGTTGCTCAATTAAGTTTAATCATCTTCTTTCTTTCCTTTTCTTTGATCTTGGTTTTCAGCAGCTTTTGTGATGGATTGTGCTACACTATTTGTCAGTCTCCTTATAGTCAATAATTTGGATCTAAAACAAAAGGTTAATTGCTATGGTTGGCTAACTAGCCTATATCAAATTTATTACTATATGTAGTAGAATAAGGAAACAATAGCTAGCTAAGCAAGTAGCAAGAGAAAAATACTTAGTCACACACCTAACTTCAGTATAGCTCGTGATCAGGGGTAAAGAACCTTGAATCCTTCCCGTTGTGGGTTCCTGACCACTACTGTACACAAATTGCTTAGCTAGACATTCAGAGATTAAATCAAATGATTACTAAATACAAAAGGAAACAATGCAATTCTACATTGTTTTGCATTGATTTATAGTATTGGTAAAACATGTACCTGCTGCCATTTAAAATTTAAATTCATGTAGATTGTCTGTTTGTCTCTTTTTAAAATTAATGAGAAAAAATCGTCCTCAGATTTTTGTCAATACATTTTGGTGACAGGCATTTGCTCATACAACAAATTTAATCAAAAATCTAAGTTAAGTAATCATTCTTATTCTTTGATTGTAATTTCTTTTGTTTTACTTTTCTAGAAATCATCATGTCATCAAATACATCCATTTGCTGAAATCCTGAATTTCAAAATAAGAATTTTGTTCATAAAATTAATTTGCTCAATTTAGTTTTGCCAGATTATTTTGTCAGTTGATGGCGTCCAGTACTGTCTATACATACCCACAGGGCAAATAGCAATAGGTGAGGTGTCCCATTTCATGGCATCTCATTGGCAAATCCTTTTGGCCTTCCTAACTACTTATCAAGGAAGCTAATTTGAGAAAATGTCTTAAAATTCTTGATTTAAATGTTTTTGGAATAGGACACATCATTGCTTATGATAACTCTTTCAGATCTTTCAGACTTACTGTTTATTCTTGTTTAGGGAAAACAATAGCATTTGTTGGTACAGTGCAGCAAAAATTCTGTAGTAAAAAAATTTTTATCCTAAAAAATTATAAAGTTTTAAGAATTTCTGTTGACCAGTATGGAGACCAGCATTCGGTAATATACTTGATATATCATTTTTTATTGCCACAGAGCTCCATAAAAAATAGCTTGACAAAAATTTTCAAAATAGATAATACTTTAGTTGTCTGCCTATTCTGTTTCCTGATACTTTTATTCTATTTTTCACAGGTTTTCTAAAGGTGCTCATTTCTGACAACTTCCAGCATTTATCAGGTATCAAATTTTCAGGCTTTCTATTACAAAACACACTTTAATTTTGGGAGGACTTTCTTTAAAAATTTAATACATTATTTCTTACTGCTCACTCATTTGCCTCTTTTGCAAGTGATACTAGTAAAACTTTGATAAAATTCGGTAAATAATCAACAAAGTACATTATTTCACTATATTACTTCTACATTCTCTTTATAAATTGTAAAACATATATATTCACTTGTGCAAAATTTGTTAAATACACAATGATTTTTTTTCAATTGTCAGAAAAACATGATAATTAATGTTAGAAAAAATTTCAAGAATTCATAAATAAATGTAGCCATTCAAACAGAAAAATGTTTATTTGCAAATCCAAATGGTCATAATCATATATGTTTATTTACAAAATTAAAAATTATTAAATTTAGAAGGATATTATACTTCACACTATTAAAAATAGGCATTCATTGTAGCAAGTAGAACAGGCTCATTACCATTAGGAAAAAATCTCCTAAAAAAGAATTAAATTTAATAATCATTGGAAAAATAAAAATCCATAAATCTTGAGTCCCAAATTTTTAAACCTCTGCACATACACAATTCCAAAAATGTCAAATCATAAAAAACAGATTAAATAGATATATTATAACAGATCTGCATAAAAGTCAGAATTAGAGAAAGCTAAATGTCATTAAAAAGAGGGCATTAGTGGATTTTTTATTTATAAAATCAATATTTTGAATACCATTATTGGCGATAAATACACTTGTTGTATAGCTGTTAGCTTGTCATCATTAAAAGAGCCAAGTTCAATTATTCAAAAAATGCACCTTAGGAAATACATTTTCCCAGCACTTGTAAACCTAGTTGTCAATCAGGTTATTAGAACCCAAGCTTCATTGCAGTGTATATACAGTGTAGATCAACAAAATAAATGTTAATAATGATCACTTGTTGTTTCATTGTTTTAGTAAGCAAATCTAGATAAAAATTACACTCTTCACAAATATCTGCAGAATTTGATATGAACGAACAGTGAAATTAATGTATTTACAAACTATCACATATACTTTTACAATGGTATTTAATTACATATATATATATATATATATATATATATATATATATATATATATATATATGTAAATATTTCCCTAACTTTTTCTATCATGAAAATTCAATAATACAGGATAAAAGTAAGTCTTAAAAGCATATAAGCCCCTATAGAGAAAAATAATTATCCAATTCAATTAAAATCTTCGAATTCCACAGCTTTCACACAATTTCTCAGAATATGGATACAATATCCGCATAAATCGGATTCGCTCAACTAATTAAAAGAATCCATTCTCAGATTTTCAAAGCTCCCAGTAAAAGCATCAACCAATTTAGTCCTGACACAAGCTTCTATTTTTGCGGACCCAAATTCTATAGGGTTTAGAATATACGAATAAGGTGAAAGAAATTGGATAATTAAATCACTTTCCATGTAGAAATTCTTCCTAATCTCTTAATTGTGTATTCTCACATTATCCATCGTGAAAGCACAATTACTAAGAATTACGACGCTCTTATGCATGATACAGTGATCATACATATCAAGCAGACATTATGACCACAAAACGAAGTAAGAATCACTGAAGCGAGCTCTTCACGTCGGGATCTAGCCAGAATTCTTCACAAGTGAAAAATAAAACTGCTTTGGTTAACAAAAATTTTAATTTTCTCGCCAAAACTATCATCATTCAAAAAGTTCCGATCATAATATAATCAATATATTTAGTATATAT
>CABFPE010000710.1:169852-187062 GCA_900660155.1 Hofstenia miamia | reverse complement strand
ATATATATATATATATATAATTAGTAACGTATTGTAAGTGTAACTTGTTTGCTCATAGTAACTGGTGGTAAAATTTTAACTACTTCTGTGCTGAACACCCAACTGACAGACAGAGAACTGTAGACTGGTTACCTGACTAACCCATATCCCTCTTCCAAAGCTTCTAGGAGGTTATGTAAGCTTCATTAAAGTTTTCTTACCTTCTTCTCTTCTGGCTTAGATTTTCCGTTTTAGTAACATTTTGGCTCGCGAAAATTGTAAAATATTTCATTATTATTTTAAGAACACTTCCTATTCCATTAAGGATTGCATAGCTCAGAGTGATGACATATGCGCCCTTGCCTTCCTCTCCATTAAAGCTTTTAATAAGGACTAAACTTAAGAGGTGCCCAGTTTATATGCGAGAAAGCTCAGCTTTTCTATGTTTTCAAAATTTGTGTGTGCGTGAAACAATGCTGTTTGGTTTATGTAATCATGCATATAAATTTAGCATACCTCTTGTGCTGTCTTCACAACATATTGGACAATTTGTGCAATCTAAATAACAGTATAAGTTTCAACTCACATTTCTATAAATATTTCAGTTATTATTACAAACACTATCTGCTGTAATTTTAGGCAATGGTTCCCCATTCCAATGGGTTATTTGAATGGGTCTTCATGAACATTAAATGAATGAATGATATAACGTAATTCATAATTTAAACAGTCTCATACAAATCGTGGAAAATATTTTATTAACAATTTTCTGAATATTGATAGGCTATATTCTTATATATGTTCTCTAAAAAGAAATATTTCTAATGGAGGAAAAATTTATAAGTCAAATGTTTTTAAATTACTTGAATAATTTTTAAGTAAATTTTTTAAAGAATTGTTCTTCCCCAATTTTTGAAATTCTAAAATTTGTAAAAAATCACAATGAAGGTAACTAATATTTTAATTTACACTTTATTTTTCATTTGCTCTTTTGTGGCAAATTGTTACCCAATTCAAATAAGAGTTTATGATGTTAGCAATTAACCGTGATTTTGGAGTGCCTTTATTTAGAATTTAAACATTCAAAAAGCTTTATTTTTAAGTAGAAAATTTGTAGTTCACGAATTCACTCAATTCTCAAAATATTAATTTTCTAAAAATCATGGTTCAAAATTATGTCAATAATTCCTATCTACTAAAGAATTTTTAAGAATATGTTTAATATATAATAATGCTACTCAAAGGCATCATAAATTATGCTGCCAGTAAAGATACTGTTTCGTTATTTTTCATTAAAATGATTTTGATCCAAGTTCATTCAATCTTATTAATGGGATATCTCATTGTCAAATGCTGCTATATATATTTTTTGCAATTTTCAAGAATTATTGAATGTAAATTTGGATTTTATTAAATGTATTACATTTAGTAAATGCATGAGCATAATTTGAGTATGAGTCGGATACTGCAAGTGTCTCAAAATTTTTACATCAGATCAAGGGGCATTTATTCTAAGTGAAACTTATTTATATTTATCTTTGGTTTGAACGTAGCTGAAAAATCTACATTTAGTACAACAGAGCTATTTTCAGTAACTGATTTATAATACGAAACTATCATTCTATGCTCAAGGATTTAATATACAAACATATTTCCGAAATTCATGAAATTTAGCAAAAATACAAGGAAACTCAAGTAAAAACACTAGTATTGATTCAACATCAGCAAATCATAAATCAACTTTGACATTGTTTAAGAAAATTGGGATGAATAACATGTGTTAGTTTTTTCGCATAATACAACAGCAAAACACTTTTGTTTCACACAGCAATGTATTCGAAAGATATCAATTGTTTCAGTAAGCAAACGTATCTTCAACGATCTCAAAATATGATACTAAAGACTACCTCAACAGCATTTATAGTTAATTTTCATATTAAACAAAGAAAATACTGTCGAGCAGAATTTCTTAAAATTTAAAACTGATAACCCAAAAATATATGTATGTATAAAAGATGTAATTAATAAGAATTAGTTCTATTTTTACATTTCTATTAGTTTGTAATCAAACCGATGTTTTTCAAACTTTCAATTTTTATGAAATAATTTTATATCATACCAATCACATTTAAAAAAAACTCGGTTTGCAAGGGGCGTTTTATCAATTACAATTATATTGTGATGTAAAACCAACTAACTATACTTTAAGATGTTATGTTCACTACTAACTCAGCCTTCAAGAGTTACAAATCAATTAATTATACTAGCAGTTGTTTACATACACTTGTAAATAACAGTTACTAATTATGCTTCAAATAAAAGCAACTAATAATGTTAGAGAAAATTGTCATTCTCTCCATGCCAACAAGATTTTCATTTTCATTAAAACTAAAAATCCATCAAAGCTGAGGGCTACAATGTTTACAAATGATGTGGTGTCCGCGTACTTATTGCTTTTTAATATTGAGGAGAGTGGGACATAGAAAGTATGCAAATGTCATTTTTTTAAACATAATACATAATTTATTAAGAAACATCGAAACCATTAATTCTAATCATTTATAGTTGAAAAGCTGATCTATTTTTATATTTACAACTTTTGAATAAAATTTTTGCAGTCAAAGCGAATTTGTATTTCTCATAAAAAAATTTGCAGAATGCAACAAATATAATCCTATTCAATACATTTACATAGTGCATATAGCTCTATTAAACTTAACTTAAAAATTGTATTACTTAATTAATCCAATATTCATAAAAGACATATTTTTAATTCCTTATCTGGCATTTAGCCAAAAAAAATTAATAGGCAAAATTGTTAAACTTTCTCTTTGGATACCTGTAACTACATCTTTATGTGAAATTTTATTTGCTGCTTAGTGTATACATATTAGAGTTCTGCAGAACCACTCATTCTAATGCGATTACGAGTTGGTATTAAGTATTTCTGTGAGACGGGGATTGTAAATAATTAAACTGGTGTGACGAATTTATGTTTGTTACTGAAAATATTTGTCCAAAATAGAAGCTATACTGTAGAGCCAAGGGAGAAGTAATTTTCATAAATGGTGAATGGGAAAGAGTGGGGCAAAAATCAAATGGAACTAGTTGGAAGTTAGAGCAATAAAATTCTGATTCAGGAGAATCGTAATGCACATCTGGTTTCAGTGCAAATGCTAAACACTGTGTAATGATGAGAGTAGATGCCTGCATCCCGAAGGCTTAGGATGTTTAAGTCTCCTATTATTTTGAATCGTACGGTAAATGGTTACTTAAATCAAACGATTTTTTAGCTAAGATTTTAAGCTATCTGCGCAGGTTATATCGATGCTATTTTGTAAAAAAAATGTGGAAAGATTTCACCTATGGCTAGAAGGGTTAAAAAGTTTTGCCTGCAGATGGCAATTTTTAGAAATTTTTTTAATTAACATTAACTTAAAATGCATGATACTCATCTGATTATGCAAGGTTTATATCATTTTGTAAAATTTCTAAGCTTGGGGTAAATTATATATGGTAAGCTAAAATTAGCTATTCAAAATAGTCCTAAAATTTCTTTCATAAAATAAGATTTGCTGTATTTTCAACAAATTTTAGCTCATCAATCTTTATCAAATGTTTGGTTTTTGCCTTGTTTTTCATAAAATTTTTTAGAATTGAGGACCTAAAAGCTGGTAGTATTAAATAGATTAATCAATCATCAATTATTACAATAATTTCAATATCAACTAAATATTGCCTGCTCCTGCAGACTTAGAGTATGATCAATACTTATTACGTACTTGTATGTGCTATGACATGGATAAAGAGATGATTACATTTGTGTATATACATAAATGTAAACATCGCAGAGATCCATGGCTATAATTGTAATATGCATGCATTTCATGAGGAATGGAAGCATCTGTTCTCTGTCCCCCAGTTCCTCCCCTTGGTGCGCCTCTGTCAGTTGAGTACTAAGAAAAAGCAATTGTGGGTTGTGGACTGCGCTTGTTTGATTTTTTAAATAACTATATGGGCTGCGGGACGTGTAAAAGTACGCAACCCTCTACATATTTGCTTACACTCATTATTCAATTATTGATATTACACAAATTAACTAATGACGGATTTGATGGCTGATGCAAAAACACAAATATTAAACAATTTCTATCGGTAATAATGATTAAAAAGTTAAAAAATTATTTTTAACCTGATTATTACAGCTACTATGAAACAATTTGCAAGACCGGATTACACCAATTGCTTGTAAATATGATCAATCCCGCTTACTTAAGAACAAGGTTTCGCTGTAGAAAAAAACAAATTGTCAATACTATGAAATAACTTAATATTTGCAAGGGTTTATTTTGTATATTATATATGTAATGTCACTCTGGGAACAAGTGGGGCCTCTATATTTAGTTAATTGTACCTATTAGATCGGTAAGGACTAATAGTAAAAGCCTAGGGTCTCAAATAAACAATAGAGCCTTGGTTGTGGTAACCAGGGAAACAGGTAGAGATTAATATCAAAAGTTTCCTTGGTAACCCCGATATCTATTAGTATAATATTACTTAATGTATACTTTAACATTTATTTTAAATTGTTGAATGATTCATTTGATTTGTTTCGGATTAAAATTAATTAATGTGTAGTGTTTTTAATTTCAATGTTAATCATGTGCAACAGTGCAGTATCAGATCGTTCCTCCATTTAAATCTACATTGATTAAATGAACTTTAGTACCTAAGGAAATGTGCAAACAATCTGCAGGTATTAATTGATTGTATATAAACCTAGGGCAAGCTGTTATTCGTTCAGACAGAATCAATTTTGTTTAGATTCATGCTAGTGTTCCCAAGAAACAACCATTATTGGTACAAAAATGGCTCATTGCTGGCACCCCTGGCCAACAATCGCCACTCATTTGCTATTCATTTCCCAAACATAACCAACAAATCAAAAAGTTTTAAAAATTTTAAAATTCCACAATTTTACAGAGAAATTATTATATTACTGTATATAACATAAGCATTACATTAAAGTTTGATTTCAATTTTCGAAAAATATTATTTATCAGTTTCTCATACCCATTAATGGCTCGACAATGGCCCATTAAATGCATTGCTAGATCAATCTGCCATCTAGCGAACAAATATGAATTTAATAATTTACAATTTTGACTGATCAAATTTAATTTTCATAACAAATGAATGTACTTAATCTTTCGTATTTGATACCACAGTTTAGTATGCCAGCTCTTGTTTTTATGAGCACTTTATAATGAATTCAATTGTTTGTAGCAAGGTGCTCCATCTTAAGTATAATACGCTATGCACAATTTCAACTGTATCCTTAACTATGGGCGTATTGAGGTATTTCTAAATGAGGGAGGCCTCTACATATAGGCCTAGGTAGTTTTTTCACCCTCTTAGCATAATGCCGCGCTCGCACATGCATAAATGATAAGTAAACCAAAAAGACAGACAGAGTTAATAAGAATACATGAAATACTGCTTTTTTGCAATTTATGTCAAACAAAAAGACTGTTCATCAATATATCGATCAGATCGTATGGGGAATGAGTTGAAATTGGCAAGCCCCCCTAAATATGCCGCTGTCCTTAATTCAATCAAATTATACCAAGTTGCGAATTACAAATCATAATATAACATTGGCCATAATAAGTATACTGCTGGTGGGAAACATGCAATATTTGTGACCACTGATTCCATCAGTTGCCCATTGGTGGACCATTAGCTGCATCAGTGGCAACCTTAGTAATCAATTATCAATGAGCAGATGCTTGTAAATAAAAGTCACTTCATTATTTTGATTCCTAGTTCCTTTTAATATAATAAAAGGAAATGCGAAAAGATATTTTGAAATTTATAATTTGTAGAAAAGTATGATAAGCCTGCTAAACGTATTTTAAAAATAATTTATTCATAAATATTTGAACACTTTGAAATTAACAGTTATATAAAAAACCTACACTTGAGCAGAAGAGATTTTTCACGACTTAAGATAGTATTATTTCAAAATTGTACTTAATTTTAAAATTAAAATTTTTTGTTAAATTTAGCAGATTTTTGTGCTTATTGTTATCATTTATAAGCAAAATATTACTTCAAATTTTTAACAAATGTTAGTATTAAGTATGCATGTGACAGAATCTCAAAGGTATCCTTCTGCCCTTTGTTGGTCTTGTGTTTGTTTAAACAGCAATGTTTGAACAGCTTAACAAACTAAAGTTATTGTTCAACATATAAAAGTTAATGCTATAGTATCAAAAACCTACTGTTTGCCATTAATGGGCCATTATTGGATAACCAATGGCACAGTATTGGATGACGGCTGGCAAACATTGTTGGGCCAGCGGTCATTTACCACCAATGACCAATAATGACATCAACAAGGGCCCATTAATGGACCAATAATGGGATGTTTCCTGGGTTATTTTCTCTGTCACAATTTGCAGTTTTAAAGTATCTTTATTTGATATGAAAATAAATAGATAGGCTCTGACAATAATTTGGGAATGGTGTTGAAGTGAGTGGTGAATAATTGCTGCTTGATTCTCCTTCCTGAATTGTTGTTGCATTATGTTAGGTGTAGGTGTACAGCTAGTTTAGACGAGTCCAGATGACAAATCAAACGCACTTTATCTTTGTTTGTAAAAACATCTTGTGTTTTAATCGATGTCAAATTTTAAATGTTAATAGACCTTTGCTTAACATTGTTTCTTTATGTTACAGTAACGTCCAAAATATTTGTTTTTTTTTATTCCACTTCGTTGTTTATTGTCATATTGTACTTAAACCTAGCATTAATCATTTTGTTTATTTATTCTTGTGGATAGCCATTTTTCTTTAAATCATTAATAAGTTTGTTAAATTTTCTTAATTTGCGCTACTCTTTGTACAAGGTGAAGGTATTATGGTCGCATAAATCGAGGTTGAGCATATGATAGCTATAAGTGTTACACTAATATATGTATGACTATTCCCATATGCATATTATTAATATAGCAAAATTTTAGAAAAAAGATGACAAACGTATTATTTTAGTTATATAGTTCCCAAAGGAAATTCTGTAATTTTTTTTCTTGTTTCTTGAAAAAATGATTATAATTTAGAAAAAAAAATACACAGTTTCTAAATTACTTTCAAGCAAAAATATTTACGAAAGATTGTTCAGAAATAGATTCACATTGGAAAATATAATTCAACAAAATATGTTTTATTCTTATGCTGGCGCTTAATTGGAGTTTATCTATGTCATTGTGCCAGGCAAAAATCATAGCAGATGGTGGTCCATGACGTGGCGAAATTTTTCACTAGTATTTGCTTCGTACAGGATAATTTGGGTGATATATTAGGGGTTGGTACTAAATCGAGCTTATTGGGGTAAATCTATGCATTGTTTTCATTTTCAATAAAAATTCTTTATAGCCAGTGGCAGATCTAGGGGATAACCAGTGGTGTAGTGAAGGGGGGCTGAACTCCTTGTTAAAAATTATTTGGGGTGCAGCCCCAAAGCATGTAAGGATCAAACGCTAAATTCAATTGCAAAATTTATATAATATCAATAAATTTTCCTATTTTAAGGCAAGACTTCAGGTAACATTAACACTCACAAGATGAATGAGGAATTTCAACTTACCTTAACTTTAAACAGACTGATGTAGATATAAAGTATCAAACATTTATCCACATTTTCAAACAATTTTCTCAAAATCTATTAGGAAATTTGTAAATGGTGAGATATTGACAAAATTACTAGCATGAAAGTGGTTGAAAAATTGAACCTTTCTTCCTATTTTTCTTAAAAATTCGGATTTTTGAAAAAAATATCTCTCAATACTTAATGTGCAGGTGTCAGAAACTAATGCAAAATGCGATCATCAAGTTCTTTAACTGTTTCTGTTTATATAGATGAGGTCAAACTTTTCATTTTTGTAGAGCTTTTAAATTTTGGAATGCCTTTTTTATTTAATGAGTTATAAAACGCCATTATAAATTTAGCAAAAAATTATTGTTGTGCTAAAATTGAAAATGAAATTATGATATTAGCTTATATTTTAATGCTAAGACAAGAAGTGGAGGATATCCTGGAGTTTCAAATTTTCGAGCAGCTAATGGTATCTTCAGCAAGCATTTCCTAATAAAACCAAACGTTGTACCTACATGTTAACTGTATATGCGGTAATCTCATGTATTCCACAAATAATGATTCGCACCAAATTGTGCAATCAACATAATATACTTCAAACCAGAAGAACTCATTAAAATCAAGTGCGCCTGCCCTTTCTTTCATTGAAAGCTTTGTGAAAATAGTTGATTAAGATACGAAAGTAATCCATTTCTGATTTGTAATGCTTTTTAATACTCCCAAAAGTTAGATAATTTTAAGTAGCGTCATATTGGCAAAGTATGTCAAAAATTATTCAAATGTAACTTCATTTTTACGAGCTACTACTATTCTTAGCTTTATTGTCGAGGGGTACCTCGACACAAAGTCTCGTGGCTTGGGACGTCTTAGCAAGTTAACATTAAGATGATAAATTCATGGAAGATGTACAAAGGATAAGGCCAGGGAATGACAAGCCAATTAACAATCGCTGCGACTCAAACATATACTATGCCACAAAAATTCATCAACATTTGAAAAAAATTGTTTGAATTTTAAGAATAAAGGCATTACATTGGTTTATAATTATTTCTTCAAAAATGTTTTTCATGAAAATAAGCCTTTAAGTGCTAATCAATTTGTGCCACAACTTGCCGCAGATGAGCAATGAATGATTTATTGCTATTAACAATTTGAGGAAAAATAAAATTTACATTTTTAAATTTAAAATTGATATCCTTTTGCTCTTTCAAAACTCTATTGAGGTTTTCAGTGAGTAACATTTACAAGTGTCTAACAACCAAAATACTGAAGATATTTTTTGGCAAAGACTATAAAATGGATGGGCTTAAAATAAGCTGAATTGTCAAAACGTTAAATGTCAAGCCTAAGGTTTCTTAGGCATAACCAGGTTTGCTGCAGAGTTTTCAACACATGAAAATCTCTGCTCACATTTATATAAGATAACATAATTGCAATTTACAGAAATAAAAATGTCTAACTAGCTCACATTCTGGATAGCTTGCCATTGTAAGAGCTCCTCTTGTTAAAGTTTAGCATTACACTATTGAGAGGGGACTCCTTCGCTGCAGTCCCCACACATATGCAATTTTTTTAAAATGTACACGGTGCTTTTGAGGAAACGATACAAATTTTATTTGCTCAATTTTGACAATTTTTATTATAAATATTACAAAAACGTCTTTCTTGCAAATGCGCTCTTATTCTAGAACTATTAAGTAAAATTTTTGCTTTATTGTGCATACTTACGAAATGATAACGAACAAATATAGCACCGATATTTAAGCTTACCCAATATGATATTTGTTCTGAAAATTTCATGAAGAAATGCAAGACAGCATAATTTCTATTTTAATCGCATCGCATATCTGACAAACTTTCATATCAACTAATGTGAATTTATTTGATATTTAAAGATACATCTTGAATCCATTTTACTGTTAATAATAGATGTACTTGTTGCTTTGCTTGCCCTTCCAATTCATGTGATCATCATGCACTACATACTTTAATATAGAATTTGTTTGACTTTTAATAACTTTGAAAACCTGAATTTGGTAATAAATCTATTTGTTATTATCATGATTATTTTTATTCTTCTGTTTCATATGAAGTTCTAAATAATTTGCGACATTCTTAAATATATATATATATATATATATATATATATATAGAAACAATGACATCATTAAATATTAAAATGAAGCAGCTCAAAGATGCTCCTTCAAGTAAATAAGCAACTGCTGCTACAATAATGAGTAAAATTAAGTCTGTTGCTAATATTTAATTAAATATGTTAGTACAAGTATGTAGTCTTCTTACCGCATCCTGGTGGACAATCAGTCACTCCATGTTGGTTTGCAGATGCATTCATTCCCTTCTGTGCTTCAATTGTTGCAAAGGCTCCTGATGAAATCCAACAAAGCATTTTGCTGATCGAGAAAGAGTACCTTACTACTTGGCTTGCAATAGTTGTCGTATCAATCTTAAAGCCAATATAACCTTCCCTGCAATTTTCTTCAATGCAATTGCAATACTTTTTATTAGGAACCCAGAAACTGGTGGTAATCTTATCATTATCACTGCACATTTGTAGAGCATCGAGTGTATTAACATATTCTAAAAGCTTCGGTTCATCAGATTTAAATGGAGCCAACGGATTAAATAATCTACAGTTCGCAACACAACCTGTAGGAACTTGAAAAGTTTTCCATTTTGGATGTATAAAGAACAAATGACCATGAAAATTTGGAACAGGATAATCACTTGCAGGAGTTTTACTACACAGATAGTCATTTGTAAATTTTGCTTGAAGACAGAAATAATGTGTGTTTCCTTCCTTATATCCATAGACATCACTTTTGTCTAAAAGTATCAATAATAAATTTTTTCAAAGAAATTACATTTGTAACCACGTCCAAAAGTACTTTCCAAGTATTTTAGCACTAGATGATTTAAGTATAGGCGACATTGTCTAAAATATTACAGAGTTTCTAACGAATAAATATTTTGAAGTTGAGTGTTTGTGTAATATTTAGGCGATTATATTACTTGAATTTCAAGTCCGAAGTAAGCGGCAAAAATACTGTAATATATTTGAATATATAGTAGTATATATATATATATATATATATATATATATATATATATATATATATAGCTTATCATTTAAACAATTAGAGCTTAATTTTTGCTATATTTTCAAAATCCTTAAAATATTTTAATTTATAATTTGTACCACTAGAAGTTGTAATGTGTGCTGAAGTCGAGCTGCTTCTAGAATTGCCACAGTAATCAGTTTGTACAACTTTGCATTCATAGGTTCCATTTCCAAGTACTAGAATGTCTTGTAGTTGCAATGTATGTTCCTTGGTTTCCATATTTAAAGATATAAGGTCACCATTTGGTCCATGCCAACTAATTTTTGAAATTTGCAATGTTTTGCAAATTATTGGGGATGTTGAATCAGCAATGAATACGACTATTTCTTTGGCAACTTTACCATTATAAATAACTAAAAATATTTGTATGTTATAATATTTTAATGCATGTGAAAGTACTTTATATAATATTTAATTATCTACTTTATTTATTCCTTTGAAACGAAATAAATTAAAAATTATGGCGTGCAGAACTCTTAAAATAGAAGAAGAGTAATACCCTTTCACATTTGATTTAGGATTAATTGTGTATTTTATAAATGTTATAGACAATAACATTATCTTGTATATAGCAATTTCAGTTTTATTCTTTTGTGAATGGTTATTGTAAAAATTCTGAAATTATTTTCTCTAATTTTGTGTATAATTCTTTTTAGAGATTCATTATCTAAATAAAAGATTTTAGTTGAATGCATGAAAAAGTTTTTCATTTCCACATTCAAAAAGCATTGCACTCAAGCTATTAAATTTATAAACAACCTTCTTTTGCCAATAAATCCTTAGAAAAGTATACCCTAAATTTATAAGCTTTAAGCTTACTAGCAGATGCAATTACAATTATAGCGGATGAAAATTTTCACAGAACATTTCTTGGATATATATCAATAGTTTTACCAATTCGTCTAATATCTATTACTTTTTTCAATGAAATGCTCTTTTCTCATATGTGCTAATATTCCTTTAACCTCGTCTCAATCTTTGAGAAGTTTTTTTTCAACTTTCAGTGTAGTATCTTCTTTCAAATGACATATAAGGATTCAGCATGGATCATCCAATCCTACTTGATTAATTCTTTTCTTTATCTCGGGAATATGCATTGAGTTTGATTGTGATTTTGGATATATTTTTCAATTGCTGCAATATTCTTGACAATCTCCTCAATGCATTTATTAGTTTTACGAAGCTTGCATTAATTGATATTCATAAATATCTCAGCAGTAATCTGTTCTTTGCGACCAAGAGAACGCATTCATTGCAGAATGATTTTGCTGTTAACAATATTTTGCTATGCTTACTAGTAAACCCAGAACACTCTTGCCATCAATAAATTCTCTTTACATATTCAAAACAGAAAATATATTGAGATTTTCTGTATTTTCGTTGCAGTGATATCATAAATGTGATTATGTGTTTTTGTTCATTACAAACAGTTAAACAAATCGACTATTCTTTGAAAGCAAAATATAATCAGGATAAAGTTGTAATTTGTTTATCACCTTATACAGGTTATTGACGATATAGGCCTTATTTGCTGGTCCTTTGAAATACAAAAAAGAACTCTGAGCAGAACATGTTGAATGTATATTGAATTGTGCATTTAAAGTAGTGAATTTATAAGTTTATTTTATTGAAAACAATGAAAATATAAACATTACTATTTGTAATGGCTTTAATAATGCAGAATTTAGTAAAAAAAACGCACTTTTCACCTTGAATCCCATAATAGGTATAATTACAAAAGTTATGGCAAGACTATGTGTTTGGTCATGCATAAGCTTTCATATTTTGGAAGATTATCACGTCTAACCACCTGAGATAACTAACGATGGGACCTGATTTTGTAACTGCTTTTTCTACGAATCAAATAGTCTAACCGCAGCCAAAGGCACTGGACATTTAGGTACGACATTACCAGTTTGCATTTCAAAGTCACCATAACTACTTTTAATGTCTGGCATCTTCTTTCTTTATAGCAGTGACCATGCAAATAAATGAAAACATTTGTAAATAACATTTAATAAGTAGTCAGTACAGAATTTTTTAGCTGCTAACATCAATAGAAATTTTGCGGTTATTCTTGGAATTCTAACATACAGACCATTTCACGAAAAGTAAGCAAAACTTTCCGGAAAAGTATTCCATTGGTGATTTTATATTAAAGACTACAGATTTTGGGATATTTTAAACTGACTTAAAGCTTTGTGTAGTGTATGTGGAAAGACTCTGATGAGCTGACGAGCTGCAAATTATTAAAAGCACTTGCTTCATTTTTTTAATATTTCATAATCTTAGACTTAATTGAGACAAAGATCTTTACTTCAGAACGCTACTTATACAAAGTAATAGAAATACCTAAGAAATCCTTAAGATGTTGCTTACGTTACTACTTCATTCAATGCAGATAAAATGATTAGATTTTGCTTTACAAATAGTGGCTAAGATAAAAAACTTCTAAGCAAACCTGTTGTACATTGGTGTGGACATTCTTTTGGGCATCCTAAAAATTTGAAATTTACTTTAAAAAATTATTTAGAAAGATAAAGCTTGTATTAAGCAAATAGTTATAATTATGATTCCAAGTTATATACAATAGACAAATCAGCACAATGAAATATTATATATTATTGTTAATAGTGTAACAAATATAACGATGTACATTAAATTGTTTTATTGTGTGCAAATACAAACAAAAATATATATATATATATATATATATATTATCATTTAAACAATTAGAGCTTAATTTTTGCTATATTTTCAAAATTCTTAAAATATTTTAATTTATAATTTGTACCACTAGAAGTTGTAATGTGTGCTGAAGTCGAGCTGCTTCTAGAATTGCCACAGTAATCAGTTTGTACAACTTTGCATTCATAGGTTCCATTTCCAAGTACTAGAATGTCTTGTAGTTGCAAAGTATGTTCCTTGGTTTCCATATTTAAAGATATAAGGTCACCATTTGGTCCATGCCAACTAATTTTTGAAATTTGCAATGTTTTGCAAATTATTGGGGATGTTGAATCAGCAATGAATACGACTATTTCTTTGGCAACTTTACCATTATAAATAACTAAAAATACTTGTAAGTTATAATATTTTAATGCATGTGAGAGTAACTCATATAATATTTAATTATCTACATTATTTATTCCTTTGAAACGAAATAAATTAAAAATTATGTCGTGCAGAACTCTTAAAATAGAAGAAGAGTAATACCCTTTCACATTTGATTCAGGATTAATTGTGTATTTCATAAATGTTATAGACAATAACATTATCTTGTATATAGCAATTTCAGTTTTATTCTTTTGTGAATGGTTATTGTAAAAATTCTGAAATTATTGTCCCTAATTTTGTGTATAATTCTTTTTAGAGATTCATTATCTAAATAACAGATTTTAGTTGAATGCATGAAAAAGTTTTTCATTTCCACATTCAAAAAGCATTGCACTCAAACTTTTAAATTTATAAACAACCTTCTTTTGCCAATAAATCCTTAGAAAAGTATACTCTAAATTTATGAGCGTTAAGCTTACTAGTAGATGCAATTACTATTATAGTGGATGAAAATTTTCACAGAACATTTATATATATATATATATCAATAGTTTTACCAATTCGTCTATCTATTACTTTTTTCAATGAAATGCTCTTTTCTCATATGTGCTAATATTCCTTTAACCTCGTCTCATTCTTTGAGAAGTTTTTTTTCAACCTTCAGTGTAGTATCTTCTTTCAAATCACATATAAGGATTCAGCATGGATCATCCAATCCTACTTGATCAATTCTTTTCTTTATCTCGGGAATATGCATTGAGTTTGATTGTGATTTTCGATATATTTTTCTATTGCTGCAATATTCTTGACAATCTCTTCAATGCATTTATAATTTTACGAAACTTGCATTCATTGGAATTCATAAATATCTCAGCAGTAATCTGTTCTTTGCGACCAAGAGAACGCATTCATTGCAGAATGATTTTGCTGCTAACAATATTCAATATTTTGCTATGCTTACTAGTAAACCCAGAACACTCTTGCCGTCAATAAATTCTCTTTACATATTCAAAACAGAAATTATATTGAGATTTTCTGTATTTTCATTGCAGTGATAGCATAAATGTGATTTGTTTTTGTTCATTACAAACAGTTAAACAAATCGACTATTCTTTGAAGGCAAAATATAATCAGGATAAAGTTGTGATTTGTTTATCACCTTATACAGGTTATTGACGATATAGGCCTTATTTGCTGGTCCTTTGGTTTATAAAGATCAATACAAAAAAGAACTCTGAGCAGAACATGTTGAATGTATATTGAATTGTGCATTTAAAGTAGTGAATTTATAAATTTATTTTATTGAAAACAATGAAAATATAAACATTACTATTTGCAATGGCTTTAATAATGCAGAATTTAGTAAAAAAAACGCACTTTTCACCTTGAATCCCATAATAGGTATAATTACAAAAGTTATGGCAAGACTATGTGTTTGGTCATGCATAAGCTTTCATATTTTGGAAGATTATCACGTCTAACCACCTGAGATAACTAACGATGGGACCTGATTTTGTAACTGCTTTTTCTACGAATCAAATAGTCTAACCGCAGCCAAAGGCACTGGACATTTAGGTACGACATTACCAGTTTGCATTTCAAAGTCACCATAACTACTTTTAATGTCTGGCATCTTCTTTCTTTATAGCAGTGACCATGCAAATAAATGAAAACATTTGTAAATAACATTTAATAAGTAGTCAGTACAGAATTTTTTAGCTGCTAACATCAATAGAAATTTTGCGGTTATTCTTGGAATTCTAACATACAGACCATTTCACGAAAAGTAAGCAAAACTTTCCGGAAAAGTATTCCATTGGTGATTTTATATTAAAGACTACAGATTTTGGGATATTTTAAACTGACTTAAAGCTTTGTGTAGTGTATGTGGAAAGACTCTGATGAGCTGACGAGCTGCAAATTATTAAAAGCACTTGCTTCATTTTTTTAATATCTTATAATCTTAGACTTAATTGAGACAAAGATCTTTACTTCAGAACGCTACTTATACAAAGTAATAGAAATACCTAAGAAATCCTTAAGATGTTGCTTACGTTACTACTTCATTCAATGCAGATAAAATGATTAGATTTTGCTTTACAAATAGTGGCTAAGATAAAAAACTTCTAAGCAAACCTGTTGTACATTGGTGTGGACATTCTTTTGGGCATCCTAAAAATTATTTAGAAAGATAAAGCTTGTATTAAGCAAATAGTTATAATTATGATTCCAAGTTATATACAATAGACAAATCAGCACAATAAAATATTATATATTATTGTTAATAGTGTAACAAATGTAACGATGTACATTGAATTGTTTTATTGTGTGCAAATAAATACAAAGATAAATATATATATATATATATATATATATATATATATATATACAGGTACCTAGGTATGATTATCGGCCAGTCGCTGTTTTCGTATTTGCTATGTCTACTTGTGTAACCAGATATTAGTAAATATTATGAGAATCATTGTATATAAACAATTGCCACAGTAATCAGTTTGTACAACTTTGCATTCATAGGTTCCATTTCCAAGTACTAGAATGTCTTGTAGTTGCAATATATGTTCCTTAGTTTCCATATTTAAAGATATAAGGTCACCATTTGGTCCATGCCAACTAATTTTTGAAATTTGCAATGTTTTGCAAATTATTGGGGATGTTGAATCAGCAATGAATACGACTATTTCTTTGGCAACTTTACCATTATAAATAACTAAAAATACTTGTAAGTTATAATATTTTAATGCATGTGAGAGTAACTCATATAATATTTAATTATCTACATTATTTATTCCTTTGAAACGAAATAAATTAAAAATTATGTCGTGCAGAACTCTTAAAATAGAAGAAGAGTAATACCCTTTCACATTTGATTCAGGATTAATTGTGTATTTCATAAATGTTATAGACAATAACATTATCTTGTGTATACCAATTTCAGTTTTATTCTTTTGTGAATGGTTATTGTAAAAATTCTGAAATTATTTTCTCTAATTTTGTGCATAATTCTTTTTAGAGATTCATCATCTAAATAACAGATTTTAGTTGAATGCATGAAAAAGTTTTTCATTTCCACATTCAAAAAGCATTGCACTCAAACTTTTAAATTTATAAACAACCTTCTTTTGCCAATAAATCCTTAGAAAAGTATACTCTAAATTTATGAGCGTTAAGCTTACTAGTAGATGCAATTACTATTATAGTGGATGAAAATTTTCACAGAACATTTATATATATATATATATCAATAGTTTTACCAATTCGTCTATCTATTACTTTTTTCAATGAAATGCTCTTTTCTCATATGTGCTAATATTCCTTTAACCTCGTCTCCATCTTTGAGAAGTTTTCCATCACCTTTC
>CABFPE010000710.1:140954-163831 GCA_900660155.1 Hofstenia miamia | reverse complement strand
TTATATATATATATATATATATATATATATATCGATGTTTATTCATTTTATTTCTTCTTCAATTTATTTTCAGTAAATCTGTTTAACTTTTATTTTCTCTTTTTTTGTTTTTTACTAAATTATGCTTTTCTAATTTTCAACTATGTAGTTAAGGGGCAACCAAATGTCAGACCAGTTGACTGGTATATCCTTTAACTAAGGTTAGGTATATGGCTAAGGCATTCATATTGCAGGTCATTCATTGTTGAAATTGTTATTAATCCTTTTACTTAAATTGCAGGAGGTGAGGAACTCATCAAGCATATGTTATTTTATTTAACACTTAGGCTTACCAGTTGCACCCAAACATTAGGGTTTCTTTACTTTTAATCTAATTAGGACTGTAGTCTTATGCAACTTTTCTAAAAGATTATCTGTAATGGGTTAGCTGAGTATGGCCAATCTGCCTGTTCTACTTTTAACTTTTATTAAGAAAGGGTATAATGGCAGGGGGTGTTAGTTATTTATTTATAGCATTGGTCAATCCATACATCAGCTTGATACTCTCAATATTAGGAATGCATTCTGATTTCTCACTGAACAACACTATTTATCTTATTTATTATCTATATGTAGGTCGAGGGATAATAAACTTTATTGAGATATATAATACAAGGTAAGACATAGTAGGGCAGCACTGATTATTTCCTCATAATAAACACTTTGCTTGCAATGGATCTTTGGCATAATGCTGTGTGGAATTAGTGAACACAACTCTTCTTGTTATCTAAATAATCATTCTTTTTGCCGGAATTGGAGATGGATTAGGTTTTTATCTTAAAGTTCTATTGCTATGGAGCACCATTTTATTCAACTCAGAATACCAAATTGGTGGTTTATTCTTTATCAATCTTGTGATTCTACATGGAGACCCTGATGTGATCTTGAACCCATAGGGATTATAGCTTTATCTCTCGTTTTTTACCTAGTGGTTTTTATGTGTTTATGGTTTTTTTCTGTGTTGTTTTACTCTTATGTGCTTTTGCAAATTGGATTGATAGATGCCCTCTCTGAGATTGGCTATGATGCTGTCAATTTTCATTTTCTGCTTTACTTACCCACCAGTGCCACAATTCAGGTTGTTTGAGTCAAGCAATGGAGTTGCTCATGGAGGCTCAATTCTCAAATATCTGTAAATTGTTATTTTGGTAATTTTATTCTTTTTTTCTTTAGATTTGTTCTTAATAGATACTTGTTTTCTTGCTACTTTGCAAGTTTATCTTCAGAATGAGCTGTCAAGCTTCAGCATCTCATGGAGCAGTTATCACACTCTCAAGATGTTTGAACAATGAACTTCACATGGGGGCCCTCCACAAAAATGACCTCCTGGAATCCAACAATTTCCTAATGTAGAAAGTTGTGTTTTTGAAAGATCATGTTCAGCAGGCTACTTAGGCAGAACTTATGACATAATGGTCATCCTGAAACCCATTTGTGCCAGATGCTGTGCACAAAGACTTTGTACCAGTAAACCCTGGAGTGGTCTTCTGTCAAGAGCTTCACAAGATTATGCAAGCTTTTGAGATCTGTAGGCTTGACAAAATAGCTCATCTATCCCAACAGCTATCTGAAAACATTCTCAAAATGCATGATGTAACATCCTCTACCAGGCGCCATTACTATTTGTCTTTTGTTACTGAATAACACTAGTTGTAGTTTTGTGGGTAGGGATTTACTTAGCTAGATACTGCTTTAGCTTTGAATTCCATTAATGTAGTATAACTAGGTTTAACTATTCACTGTTTAGGTTATGAAGCCATGCAGCAATTTCTCCAATGATCAATAATGGGCATCTGCCTGAAGCTGATCTCCACATCCAGTTTTGCCAATCCTTCAATGTATCTGTTTGGTTGACTGCCACGTCTCAGCTCATCGATGCAGCTTATGTGTACCCTATCCTAGCTCAGTGCATACTCAAGACAAGACACAATTCGACTTAGACTCTATTTTTGTAAAAGTTTTTTGTTGTTTGCAACCTGACTTGTTACTAGCTGCATATTTAATATTACATGTAGCCATTACTGAAATATATTGGCTTTAATAAATGCATTAATATTAAGTAGCTTCTTAACCTACATTTATGAGTTATTACATGTTTGGTCACTTTATCAGTCATTTATGGGTCACTAATTTGGATCTAAAATAATATTAATAAATTCCCTAGGTTTTGGCTATCCAACTATTTGTTCAAAGCTAACTATTTTAATACATGTATTGAGTGATTGCTAGTCAGCTAACCAAGAGAAAAACTCCTATACCTAACTTGTGTGCACTTTTGTGCTGTGGTGTGCACTTTCTCTGTGATGGATCCAGACCACTACTAAACACCACTTGATTAGCTCAACATCATATTAAATAAGAAACCATTATAGTAGAACAAAATAAGAATTCTGAATAAAAATCTTTATCAATTGCTTACAATGTTTAATTCCTATTTATTGTAAATCCAGAAAAGTACCTGTTGATTTCAAATTTACACTTCTTGTCTGCCAAGATGGTGGCTAAAAATAATGGAAGTTTTTGACACATATTGTTTCTTGGTTGCATAATACAAATTAATCTAAATTAATCTAATTGATCTAAATGCAATATTTCTAATCATCATTCCTTTGATCTTATTCTCGACATTGCTCAACATTTGCAGCTCTTTGGATTTTATTTGGATGATGCTTTAATGAAACTGTTCAGCAAGTAAGCTTGAGTGTACAGATTCAAAGCACTGTACCTGCATCATTGAGATCTCTAAGTTGTGTTCAGGTAGCCACTATGTTGGTAGCCACTCCAACTTATGTAATTTTGTCCAATTCCCAACTACTTTGTCAATGTTGTGCAATTTACCTTCAGCCTCATTAACTGCAATGCCTGTTGTCAGCAGCATGCCCCTGAGCACCACCAGCCAATTCATTAATTCTATTCTGAAGCTGAAGACTTCCAAAGATCCACAATTCTCTGACTCAATGCTTCCCCTTTAGTTCACCATTGGTGAGTAATAAGCACACAGTGCTTTCCAAGTTCACCAGGAAAAACAATGAAGTGTCTCAATCCTTCAAAGAATGGTTATTTCTTTCTTGAATTAACTATGAAACAACATGTAAGCCAGTAAGGCACTGTTGTTCAGTTTCTGCTGTACCTTCAAGGATTGGTGTACAATAAATACATGATGCTGGACAAGTGAATTAAGTCTGACTATCAACTGTTGGTTTGATATTTTGAAGACCACTACAGAGCTCCACACATTAAGTAACACTGAAGTCTAAGAAGGGTGATGATGCTCATAATTTTATCACTCAGGTAGAACACCACTTTCACTTAAGCAGGACTTCTCCCAAGTATTCTTTGCTTGATCTATTTTCATATGTGTGTTATAGTTTCCCCTGGCTATCCAGCAGTAAAAGAAACTAAAATGCAATCAAGAGAACAACCTTTCCATGCTAATCCAAAAATCAATCAGTATCATATATCTGGTGCATAACACTCAGCAAATAGATAAGGACATCTCCAAATTTCAATGAGGCATCTGGTCTCCTGTCAGGAAAGATCCCCCTTTGTCTAGGGGAAGTGTGAATAAGTCTGTTCCCATTATGAAGTCTGGTGCAATATCACCATGAACTGTCCTGGAATCTATTTGTCAATGTTAAAGGTTTGGCCAAAGGGGGCATGTAAGGAGTGACTGCAGTCAAGTAATCAATTTGATTGAGCCTGGCAAAAGTTTTTACTTAGGTGCGGAATTTGCCCAAGACAATTTTGATAGTGGAAACAGACCAGATTGATCATTAGAAGAAGATTGCCTTGCTCTAAACTAGAAGGAGTGCTGTCTCCTGGTAACTGAGCACATGACATTCTTGTGGTGACAAGCTTAATGAAAAGAAACATGCTGCAAGTCAATTTAATGGGATGAAAGTATATGCCACTGCTGATACTGGAGCATTAGCCTCCATACTTACTGACAACTGTTGCCAAAAGGTGGGTATCACTCAAGATCAGGTAGAACCTGCATGGTATCAACTAATGTATGCTTTGAGGTAACACATCATGATTTGAGGCATTATCAATGAAGTTGTTATTAAAGTTAATTAAGGAAAGATAAAAGTCAATCTGGCCATCATCAATACTGTGGACAAAAATTTGCCATGTGATATAATCTCAGGTGGAGATTTTTTGGAAGTTATTGACTAAAAAAATATAATACAATATCTGAGTCCATGAATGAAGAACTTAGAACTGTGGCTAATATCATACTAACACTGCAACTGCTGGATGTTATAACCATCAAACTCTTTCACTGGAAAAGAATCAGGCTAGAGGCCACTGAGTGTGATTTTGAAGGGGACATAATGATTGCCAGACATAGCAGACCTGTAATGTGGTGCATCATCTTCAATCTCAATATATGCTCTATGTGGAAAGGATGAGCTAGTGTTACTGTCCTAAAGAACTCAAAGAGATTGCTAAAATCAAAACATACTAAGTCACTGTAATTGCTGTTCAGGTTCAGTTGGAGGAAGTTGCAGGCCCAGCCATCCTAACTGCTATCCACAACCTCCCCAATAGTCATCCAGAGGTAGTTGCCCCTTGTGTGAGCAGGGAGTCCCACCTAAATCTCAGCAAGAACAAATGTAAGCAGCTGTGAGCTACTTATGAATGTAATGGCATTGTCTTCAACTATGGTTCTATCAGCATTGGAAAACCTATTGTCAAAGGAGCATGCCATCTGTACTTCTACAGCCAAACCAATTAGGCTACTGGCCAAGTGAGTAGCCAAGAACATGAAAAGTGAATACAAGCAGATTCTGAATGACTTAATTGCCAACTGTATATGAAGGAGCAAGAGTCCTTATGATGCTCCCACTATTTTCATCAAGCAATGTAACAGATATCAACTGTGTATTGATTTAAAAAGTTTGAACAATATTACCAAGAAGGATGCATACCCATTACTGCACATAGAAGATCTTTTATATGAAGCAAGCAAATACCAGTATTTTATATGCCTTGATTTGTGCAAAGTCTATTGGCAGATGCCTATGCTACCCCCATATGGACTGTACAAGTGGATATATAGGGTGTTTAGGCTCTGAAATAACTTGGGCACTTTTCAGTAAGCACTAGGAGTTTTAAATAAAGCTGACCAAAGACAAATGGTAACAAGTGTTTGATTTTTTGGGATGCTTAGTGAGCTCTGGCAGGATCATGATAAAGAACAATGCCTGTGATGCAGTTTCCAGTGTGGAGGCCCCTAAGTGTAAGAAGGATGTCTAGCAACTAATGGGTTTCCTCAACTACTATATGATATTTGTCCCTGTGCTGGCCAAGAAGACCAAATGCATCATTAAGCTGTTATAGAAGGACATTGAGATTAAATGGACATGGGAGGAACAGAGCAAATTGAACAAACTTAAGAATGAGCTAAGAAAGTCAACAAGTTTGAGCTATCCCAACTACAAACTGGAATTTGTGGTAGACTGCAATGCGAGAACTGTGGCCATAAATGGCATACACAAAGGAAAGGAGCTCCGCATGCAGTAGTTAAGCTGGAAGCTGTATCTGCCAGAGAAAAACTACAGAGCCTCAAAGACTGTGATGATTCCCTTAGTCAAATCCCTCTGGAAAATTTGATATTTTCTATTAGGAAAGCACTTCTGGTGTGAATGGACAACAAGACTTTTGCATGGCTCAAGAAATACTCTGGAGATTGATCAAACATAGTTGCTAATTGGATAGAGTACTTGAATGAAAGCTGCAAATGAATGCAGATTACTGAACCAAGCTGCCTAGCTATGAGCACTGATTAAGGAAACAAGCTGGAAAGTTACTTCAGCTCCATCCCAAGCACCAAGTACAACTTACTCAATGCCAATCAACAAGGACACACCATCTTGCCCATTCTCATTAAGGAAGAGATTACCAAATGGGACATCATCAAGAAGCAAAGAGATGTTAAAATCCTAAGTCAGATTATTTGGAAGATCTAGGAGTCCCATCATAATCTCAGCTTGACCACCCTGTGCTACTTTAACAAGTGTAATTAGAAATTAAACAGTAGTTGGCTACTCTACTCAAAGAGCAGGAACAATTGCCTAGTAGTACCTGAGTATTATTGACATGATTTGGTAAGGCGTGTGCATGAGTGGGGAGCAACTTGTATCATTTGGTACATCACCATCAGCATCAGATCAGCTGTATTGGACGTCATTGTTAAGTGTAAGACCTGTCTACTGAAGAGTCACCACCATTTCCTGGAAGAGCACACTGAGCTCAAGTGCATGACAGCAGAATTACCTAACAAAGTTGTGCACATCAACGTAGAACAGCTAGCAAAGGACGAGGGGTATTCATACATCCTAGTCTTCTTTAACCATTCACTAAGTACACATGGTTCATCCCCATGGATAGTAGGGTAGCTGACCACATTATGAAGGAGTGGATTCTTATGTAGGGCCAATGTGAAAGTAATGAATGAGGTTACAAAACAGCCTGTGATCTTAAATGAAACCACAAATGCATACCACCCCAAACAAATGGTTTGGTGGAGTGATTTAATCAAATGTTGATTAAACTCATTTGAACTACTGTGTCTGAAGCAGTCTGAAAGAACTGGAGGAGAGTTGTAGAAATGATTGAATATTTTTACAATACGTCATTGCACTGCACGACCCTAAGCCATGCTTAGAATAGAAGCTGTGACAGTCACTGATCATTATGTTGTTTCCCAATTATAATGAGCTAACCCCCAGTAGTTATGTAAATAAAATTAAATTACAATCAATACACCTTAATGTATGTCACAACAATAAAATGTTGGCAGAAAGCATTCAATAACAAATTGTTTGGGGAACAGTCAAATTCTTGGAGCATAAATCTTTAATAACACAATCAAAAGTATTACTAATGAAAATTATGTAGCAAACAAAATAAAAGAAACAGTTCTTGTAAGCTCTAAAATCAATTGAAAGTTTTTTTATTGCTTCCTTTGTGCTTTTTCACTTTGGACGAGATTTAGGGGAGTTTATTTAACAAGATAAATGTCTTTTCACTTAAACCATTGCAAATATAAACTATAGTATTTTTTGGTTTTGAGAAAGTGGCAAAATATAGTTAAATAAAAACTTTCAACAGGTCATATGATTAAATCAGTGTATTGCATCATTGCTACTTTCAAATTTTGAAGCAAAATTCATATTTTTGCTAGTCAAGTATTTTTACTTTTAAAATTTCTACATTCCAAAATTTTTTAGAAAATCTGTTTTTGTGCAGTATAAAGAAAAATACCAAAAGAAACAAAGCGCCATCTATAAATTTTTTTCAAGTAAATTTTATACAAGTTACACTAAGATATGAAGAAATTTTGCGAAGCTATTCAAAATACATTTAGCTTGCTAATGTTTTTTTGCTTATCATTAAAGGTCTTTAAAGTATTTAATTACAATAGTTTCCGCTATTTTTGTTTCTCAATGCTTAATGATTATCTTAAATTTATTTCTCAATTAAAATAATTTTTGAATCAAGATGGCCTCACATATGTTCTTCTATTCTCATACTTAAATGTCGTCTAGTCTCTCCAATGTATGAATAATTGCAATCATCACAATTTTAAAAGTAGACAAGTCCAGGTGACAAATCATAGGGCACTTTATCTTTGTTTGTAAAAATATCTTGTGTTTTAATCGAGTTTAATATTTGTCAAATTTTAAATGTTAATAGACCTTTGTTTAACATTGTTTCTTTATGTTACAGTAACGTCCAAAATATTTGTTTTTATATTTCACTTTGTTGTTTATTGTCATATTGTACATAAACCTAGCATTAATCACTTTGTTTATTTATTCTTGTGGATAGCCATTTTTCATTAGATCATTAAAAAGTTTGTTAAATTTTCTTAATTTGCGCTACTCTTTGTTCAAGGTGAAGTTATTATGTTCGCACAAATGGAGGTTGAGCATATGATAGCTATAAGTGTTAAACTAATATATGTGTGACTATTCCCATATGCATATTATTATTATAGCAAAATTTTAGAAAAAAGATGACAAACGTATTATTTTAGTTATATACTTCCCAAAGGAAATTCATGTTTCATGTTTCTTGAAAAAATGATTATAATTTAGAAACAAAAATACACAGTTTCTAAATTACTTTCAAGCAAAAATATTTACGAAAGATTGTTCAGAAATAGATTCACATTGGAAAATATAATGCAACAAAAATATATTTTATTGCTTATGCTGGCGCTTAATCGGAGTTTATCTATGTCATTGTGCCAGGCAAAAATCATAGCAGATGGTGGTCCATGATGTGGCGAAATTTTTCACTAGTATTTGCTTCGTACAGGATAATTTGGGTGATATATTAGGGGTTGGTACTAAATCGAGCTTATTGGGGTAAATCTATGCATTGTTTTCATTTTCAATAAAAATTCTTTATAGCCAGTGGCAGATCTAGGGGATAACCAGTGGTGTAGTGAAGGGGGGCTGAACCCCTTGTTAAAAATTATTTGGGGTGCAGCCCCAAAGCATGTAAGGATCAAACGCTAAATTCAATTGCTAAATTTATATAATATCAATAAATTTTCCTATTTTAAGGCAAGCCTTCAGGTAACATTAACACTCACAAAATGAATGAGGAATTTCAACTTACCTTAACTTTAAACAGACTGATGTAGATATAAAGTATCAAACATTTATCCACATTTTCAAACAATTTTCTCAAAATCTATTAGAAAATTTGTAAATGGTGAGATATTGACAAAATTACTAGCATGAAAGTGGTTGAAAAATTGAACCTTTCTTCCTATTTTTCTTAAAAATTCGGATTTTTGAAAAAATTATCTCTCAATACTTAATGTGCAGGTGTCAGAAACTAATGCAAAATGCGATCATCAAGTATTTTAACTGTTTATATAGATAAGGAGAAACTTTCAATTTTTTAGAGCTTTTAAATTTTGGGATGCCTTTTTTATTTCATGAGTTATAAGACGCCATTATAAATTGAGCAAAAAATTATTGTGGTGCTAAAATTGAAAATGAAATTATGATATTAGCTTATATTTTAATGCTAAGACAAGAAGTAGATGATATCCTGGAGTTTCAAATTTTCGAGCAGCTAATGGTATCTTCAGCAAGCATTTCCTAAAAAGACCAAATGTTGTACCTACATGTTAACTGTATATGCGGTAATCTCATGTATTCCACAAATAATGATTCGCACCAAATTGTGCAATCAACATAATATACTTCAAACCAGAAGAACTCATTAAAATCAAGTGCGCCTGCCCTTTCTTTCATTGAAAGCTGTGTGAAAATAGTTGATATTGATACGAAAGTAATCCATTTCTGATTTGTAATGCTTTTCAAAACTCCCAAAAGTTAGATAATTTTAAGTAGCGTCATATTGACAAAGTATGTCAAAAATTATTCAAATATAACTTCATTTTTACGAGCTACTACTATTCTTAGCTTTATTGTCGAGGGGTACCTATTAGTAGTTCATCACAGAAAGTCTCGTTGGCTTGGCAAGTTAACATTAAGTTGATAAATTCATGAAAGATGTACAAGGGATACGGCCAAGGGATGACAAGCCAATTAACAATTGCTGTGACTCAAACATATACTATGCCACAAAAATTCATCAACATTTAAAAAAAATTGTTTGAATTTTAAAAATAAAGGCATTACATTGATTTATATATTATTTCTTCAGAAAATGTTTTTCATGAAAATAAGCCTTTAAGTGCTAATCAATTTGTGCCACAACTGGCTGCAGATGAGCAATGAATGATTTATTGATATCAACAATTTGATGAAAAATAAAATTTACATTTTTAAATTGATATCCTTTTGCTCTTTCAAAACTCTATTGATGTTTTCAGTAAGCAACATTTATAAGTGTCTAACAACCAAAATACTGAAGATATTTTTTGGCAAAGACTATAAAATTGATGGGCCCAAAATAAGCTGAATTGTCAAAACGTTCACTGTCAAGCCTAAGGATTCTTAGGCATAGCCAGGTTTGCTGCAGAGTTTTCAACACATGAAAATCTCTGCTCACATTTATATAAGATAACATAATTGCAATTTACAGAAACAAAAATGTCTAACTAGCTCACATTCTGGATAGCTTGCCATTGTAAGAGCTCCTCTTGTTAAAGTTTAGCATTACACTATTGGAAGGGGACTCTTGCTGCAGTCCCCACACATATGCAATTTTTTTAAAATGTACACGGTGCTTTTGAGGAAACGATACAAATTTTATTTGCTCAATTTTGACAATTTTTATTATAAATATTACAAAAACGTCTTTCTTGCAAATGCGCTCTTATTCTAGAACTATTAAGTAAAATTTTTGCTTTATTGTGCATACTTACGAAATGATAACGAACAAATATAGCACCAATATTTAAGCTTACCCAATATGATATTTGTTCTGAAAATTTCATGAAAAAATGCAAGACAGCATAATTTCTATTTTAATCGCATCACTTATCTGACAAACTTTCATATCAACTAATGTGAATTTCTTTGATATTTAAAGATATTCTGATTTTTTTAGTCTACATCTTGAATCCATTTTACTGTTAATAATAGATGTACTTGTTGCTTTGCTTGCCCTTCCAATTCATGTGATCATCATGCACTACATACTTTAATATAGAATTTGTTTGACTTTTAATAACTTTGAAAACCTGAATTTGGTAATAAATCTAATTGTTATTATCATGATTACTTTTATTCTTCTGTTTCATATGAAGTTCTAAATAATTTGCGACATTCTTATATATATATATATATATATTAATATTGTAAAGCAAAAATGACATCATTAAATATCAAAATGAAGCAGCTCAAAGATGCTCCTTCAAGTAAATAAGCAACTGCTGCTACAATAATGAGTAAAATTAAGTCTGTTGCTAATATTTAATTAAATATGTTAGTACAAGTATGTAGTCTTCTTACCGCATCCTGGTGGACAATCGGTCTCTCCATGTTGGTTTGCAGATGCATTCATTCCCTTCTGTGCTTCAATTGTTGCAAAGGCTCCTGATGAAATCCAACAAAGCATTTTGCTGATCGAGAAAGAGTACCTTACTACTCTGCTTGCAATAGATGGTGCATCAATCTTAAAGCCAATATAACCTTCCCTGCAATTTTCTTCAATGCAATTGCAATACTTTTTATTAGGAACCCAGAAACTGGTGGTAATCTTATCATTATCACTGCACATTTGTAGAGCATCGAGTGTATTAACATATTCTAAAAGCTTCGGTTCATCAGATTTAAATGGAGCCAACGGATTAAATAATCTACAGTTCGCAACACAACCTGTAGGAACTTGAAAAGTTTTCCATTTTGGATGTATAAAGAACAAATGACCATGAAAATTTGGAACAGGATAATCACTTGCAGGAGTTTTACTACACAGATAGTCATTTGTAAATTTTGCTTGAAGACAGAAATAATGTGTGTTTCCTTCCTTATATCCATAGACATCACTTTTGTCTAAAAGTATCAATAATAAATTTTTTCAAAGAAATTACATTTGTAACCACGTCCAAAAGTACTTTCCAAGTATTTTAGCACTAGATGATTTAAGTATAGGCGACATTGTCTAAAATATTACAGAGTTTCTAACGAATAAATATTTTGAAGTTGAGTGTTTGTGTAATATTTAGGCGATTATATTACTTGAATTCCAAGTCCTAAGTAAGCGGCAAAAATACTGTAATATATTTGAATATATAGTAGTATATATATATATATATATATACATTATAGTAAATGGAAAATTAATTATTTTTTTAATAATTATAGTTATTGCTTATTATGAAAGACTTCTAGTAGTATATGTATGCCGGGAATCATTTTCCTATATAAATTACTTAGTGGTTTGTTGTTTTTTGGAACGTGCACAATTATTTTTCAACTCCATAAACTTCTAATTATATTTGGTGACTGTTTTGCTAATTTTTAAATTGTTCCTTGCAAATAGTTTTTAAATGCCTTTTATCAATTATAAATGATGATCTTATAAATTAGAAATGTGCAACCAAAGTCATTAAATTTCAAGGTTCTTCCCACAAATTGTGCAATTTTAAGTTATTCCAGTAAATGCTAATGAGGTTTTCACCTATTGTTTTCAATGACTAGTTGCATGAAAAACTAAAACATATTTGCTTCAATCTTTCTAAAAACACTGATTATTTGTCTGTCGACTACTCTGCAAATATTTCTATTAATTAAACTTTATAATATAATTATGTTTTTATAAGCTGATATCATCTTATTGAATTTTCTTAGAAAAAAGCAAGTTTCTACGTTTCTGAATTTCAGCAGTTCTAAGTATGATGTAAGTTAAAAACAGTAAGTAAATAAATGTTTGAATGCCCATATTCTTTCTAAGTTTCTGATTTTTTTAACAACAATGTCTTGAATTTGAGTTAATCCTCAGCAGAAATACTTATTTATCATATTAATTTCTAAATTTCCTGATTTTCTTGTATTTATAAAAGATTAGAGAAATAGCATCATATGGTAATTGAACTGAATGTTGTCCAACTTTCTAGTTTTGCTGTAATATTCAACAAAAATAAAGTTATTAAATCAGATCGATATCTATGTAATATTTATTGAATAATAAGCTGTATACTTACCAAAAATTTCCGTTAGATTAGGACAACTGTAAAACAGATTAGTCAAAATAGTCTTTCTAAATAACAAAATTGCAATTGCAGTTGAAAGCCCTAAAATAATTCTCTTTCAATAAAATAATTTCTAAATATTTTATTTCAATTATATTTGATTAAAAATATTCTGCATTTCCAGCAGTAAATTGATTGCTTAATAGATTTTCGCTTATCATTGCTTTTGCGTTTTGAACTTGCACTTATCACTGCTTGCGCGTTTGTGCCTATGCTTATAGCACTTATGAATTCTGCTATTATTATCTACACTATCTGCTAGAATGGAATAGAATAGAAGAAAAAGTCAATAATTATACTGATGTGCAATCAAAATAGGGTCAGAAAATAACACAATGTACATAAATTAAGAAACATATTTAGATCAGAGATGGAATCGAGTCAGCCAGCCCATGAGCGATTAAGACCTTTTTGTTTATTGCCTGTTGATACATCAAAGAGAAAAAATTTAACCATGCCTTGCTTTTAAATATTGATACGTGGATTATAGTCATCACATGCATGAAGCTGCAAGCCCCTCTAGTCACAAACTCATTTGTAATGATTCCGGATGAATGTTGATTGATGCATGTGCCAAAATATATTTTAGAATTAATTAAGCCTTCACATAGTATTCCTAATTGCTATTTGTGAAGTGAGTTGACATGCAACAAGAATTGTGATATTTCCCTTACTAGTGAAAGCCTATTAGCTTTCTGGAAAATGCATTAAGACTTTATTTTGAAAAGTGTCATGTTAAATTGATTTAGCCCAAATGAATGGTGGTCATTTTGTTCAATCAAAGAGAAATTTTTCATTGCAGGGTTAACTGGACAGACCATCATACAAGCTCAGATTCAGAACAACTGAGGCTTTAGAATTACTAAATTTCTTTCATAAACTGAGAATTTCATACATTATAATAGTTTGTTATATTTTTTATTTCTTTTCTCACACAAAAAGCTGGATATTTTCCGTTCCTTCTACGTTTGCGAACATCAAAAAAATTTAAACTGTTCTTATCTTGCGCATGCAATGATTGCAAAATAGCGTTTAATTTTAAAAAAATATTAGTAGTAATATTTTCGTTATAATTGTTTTTACTTGTTTGTAATTATTCACAATTGAATAAATTATAGTAGATTTGTTCAGGATGGGCGGGTCGAACTGGAAAAATCTTTAATTTAGATCGTTGTGATTTTCATTAATTAATCATCAATATTTTGATTATGCAGGACCTCCATCACGCAGGTCCCCCCCCCCTTGAGATGATGCGTCTCCAATTAATATTATGATTAGCATCCCCACCAATCAATCTCAGTTACAATATGGTAAGTTCGATTCTTCATTTTAAAAACACTGAATAATTCTGCGATTATTGAAATAAAAACTTCTTAAAACTAGCAATATGCAATGCTCAAATAGATTATTGACGTTTATGAATACTTATTTAACTTTGTAAAATTAGTAACATTTCTAAATTAATTTATCATAATTAAATTTGGTATTAACTCATGTTCAGATTGTTCAATAAGCGGCGCTTATTAATCCCTGATTATCACAGCTTGCGCTTTTCAATACACTGATTTGCAATATATGCATGCATATTTATGTCACAAAATTTTTAATGACCAAACATATATTGCAATTAGCAACTTGATATGACTCTAGCTGCAATAGCAGCTTTTTTGTTAAGAACTTAAAATTAACACCACATACTATTACCTCCACATCTATATATGTAGAGTATTTGTGGTATCACACATTGCTAAAAAAATTATAAATAAATATCTCAATTTTAAATAGCTTTTTGATTTTCTTAACAAATTCTCAAAATCTGTTATTTGTTTTGTAAAGGGAGAGTTGTATGCAATCATACTGGTAAAATGCGTTAATTTTTAAAAAGAAATTTTGAAATTGGTTCGTTTTATTGGAATGACCATGTTATCTTCTGTTGCATACTCAGTTCTTCACAAATTACTAAATTTTCTAGTAAATTTACTAATATTTTAAGGAGGAAACTAATAAAATTCTTACAAGACTGTGTTAGAAGCATATTCATTGTTGATTTATATGTTGTAATTAAAATGGTCTGTTTGATTTATCTAATTTGCCAAATTTAATACTAAGAATAGATTAATGCCAAATTTGAGGCATAATTTCATAAGTATTTGTATTTTTATAAATTATTGTACACAGTTTGCTTTTTATTTTGCAGTGTGTATTAAGCATGCGTAGCCATATAACAGCCCACAATGTACATATATAAAGAACAAAATTTATGATAGAGTTCATTGTATTTTATTACATCTGAAACGTGTGATACATTGATAATTCAGGTTAGCTTCTATTATATATTTTATGCATAGGTCTAAATATTTGTCAGCATATAGACTTGTAAAATATTTAAATATAAAAATCAATGGATGCAACAACATTATCAAATGTACATTTATTCTAGATATTAGGACGAATATTTTTTAAGAATTTTGCAAGTGTGGTGAAGTATAATTTGAGTTGCACACCAGGAAAAATAATTAAATTTTTATCAACAAATATATTAAAATTTCAATAGTTGATTTTTTAAATTTGCCATTATCTCACTATAATTGGATAAAGGTATCATTTGGATACGTGCATACCCATTCATATATCGGATTAATGTATGCACATTACAAATAATTGTAAAAAAAATTTGGATAAGATTCATTTGGCACAACTACAAAATTTTTATGCAGTCATTCCTTTACTGCAATGGATGAAGTTTGTTATGAACGTAATTTTCTTCCTGGATTTTGTATTGGTTGATGTACTTCCTTTTCTAGTCCTCTAAGAATAACTGACCACATCCTGTAAATTGTAAGTGCAAGGGGAACTAATGTGACGAAAACAGTGATCCATGCAAGATAGTATGCCCATCCATAGCGATCGAAAAAGTAGTGCCTCAGGAAATATATTTTAGCTAGTACTGTGCCAAGGAATGCAAAAATAGCATGACAGCTTGCTGCTCCCATAGCTATTATGGACATACATCTATCTTCACCATCATACACCATCTAAATACTGTATCTCGGATCACAAAATTCTACATCATCAGCCGAATATTAACATTTACACAATAATTTTAGCTCAAAGCAAGTAATATGTAAGAATAAGTCGTTGTAGTTTTGCAAAGAATACAACTAAAAATTGAAGAAATATATTATTTTTACCGTTGTATTGTAATAGAAGACAAAATCAAATATTAACTTCAACTTTAGTTACTTGAAATGAGCTAATGCAACCAAAGAATATGGCTGAAGCTGATGAAATATACAAAAACAGTAGAGCCAATACGTTTTGAGAATGACATAAGCGATGAGGAAGATTTTCTATTGTTAGATCGCCATCCATATAGTAAAATCGTAATAATGTAGTAAGTGATTCACTAGTTAATGGATATGATAGCCGTGAATCTTTTACCCAATTTGCTGAATGAATTACAATTATTTGTAGTACCGTCGTAGTGATTGCAAAAATTAAAATAATGCCAATCAATACAAAAGACTTTAAATTCATTACTAAAGCATAAAATAAATTTAGTTATTAAAATTGTACATGTTTCTTAATCAAAAATATTAAACACAATCAATGAAATTAGTTGAACTCTTTTGAAATAATTCCAAATCAAAACAAACCATTTCAACCTACAGATCATATTTATATATCAATAGGACTTAATGAAAAAGTCTTCTCATAGAACAGACGATTCTGGGATTACGAAAACATGCATAAATATTAAAATTCTTTAAAACATATAATTTGAAATTATATTTATATGATATTTGAAATGATATAGTCAAATTTTGTGTAGAGGACTATATTTACATTTTCCCACTCATTGGGAGTGCATAGCATTCAATAATTCATACAATATTATAAGTCCTATTTACATAAAGAACCAATTTTTTGTATTAATTATGCATATATATATATATATATATATTGAAACAAATTTATCTTTTAGATATAGATCCATTTTATCAAATCAATCCATTTTTAATTACAATCCATTTTCAATATATCAATAGGTCTTTGTTTAGGATTTCGATTCTTTCAATGTCCTTTAAACCATATTTAAGACAGTGTTTAAGTGTATACATGTTTTTTAAAATATTTTTAGTGTTTTCTTTCAAATTCATAAAGAATTTCTTAGAATTCTTTGAAAATAATTTTTTGGGTTCGTCCAATCATACTTTCATACCAACTTTCTCAAGGAAAAAATGGTGCTTTGTTTACGGTATGACCAAAAAAAACTATCAAAGTTATTTTGATTTTTTCACTGATTTCGATTTTTAGTTCTAAATAGATTTAAAATTACGATCGATTTAAATTGCAACATCTTAGAAAAAACCATCTTTATTTCCTTTTTTCGAACACATAAATGGTACTCAAAATATAAGAAGCTAGTGGAAATTCTTTTGTCATCACTGTACAAAAAAACACTACAACGCCTCAGTCCCGTCAACATTCACAGACCACACTATTAGTAAATATTAATGTAATGTTGACAAAAAGCATTAAAGAAACGAAAATAAAAGAAAACAAAACGGAATCCGCAGCAAACTCCTAAAAACAAAGTTAAATATTTATAATGGACAAAACAAAGAGAATGAACACAAATAAAGATGTAACGGATAAATGTACAAAACTAAAAAACAAAGGAACACTCGGACAAAATAGTTTACTGCAATATTTATCGGCTTGAATTGAATCCTTCATTATTTATCGGCTTGAATTGATTTATTTGCTGGGAGAAGCCATTAAAAGTGAATTTTATATCATAACTTAGTTAGCAATAATACATTATTATTTTTGAGATGAAAGCTTTCAACAATTTTGAGATTAAACCAACAAAATGATAAAAAAATTTTTAAGCAATTTAAGATTAATCTATACAAAAACTTATAAGAATTTAGACAATTTTTGTCTTCACTGATAATAATAATGAAAATGCACATTCAATACTATTCGGTAACCAAACGCAATTATTTACAGAAGGGGTTAACATCTGCTCCAGGAAAGGTTGAACTCCCAAGACCCCAGGCCTATGGCCCTGTATAATACGATTATTGTATTAAGATTAACAATATAAATTGAATTTCAACAGAATTGATTTAGCTTTGACGGACTAAATACCGGAATACAATTCACATATTAATCAAGAAATTATTGAAAGTATTCAATCAACTTCATTGTGTAGTGCTTATGTGACTATCAGGTAAAAGACACTATCAATGGCATAAAAAATAATTTGGCACGAATAATTGGGATTTTGACATTGCCGCGATGGGTTGGGGCCTAAGGTGTGTTGGGCTGGGCCGGGATTGGGCCTAAATAATCGCCTCAATTCGAATAACTCTGTTCCCAGCACATTATAAGTAAATTGAATTGAATGCATTAAAAGAATTGATGAAATATTCTTGAAATCAAAAAATTTTGACTATTGATATTTGTTGGTGTATCTACGAAATTGATCGAATCAAAGCTTTGTAGAGGCATGTATAAATTGGGAAACAGGTTCCAGATCAAAGTAAATTTCTAAAAGTATAGTAAAGACTGTTTTATTTAAAGTAAATATTCATAACTTACCTCAAACTGCTCAGTGTTTAAAATTATATCCTTACTTAATCTCTTGGTAGCATCTGAACACACGCATTAAGTGCATGCTTTACTTACATTGTGATTGGAACTTTGTTTCCGTGACAACCTGTGGAAATTAAATATATTAATTGCAACCCTCCCTATGGAAATTGAACTAGAATGTGGTTTTAATAGCACATTTGGTTCTCGCTGGGTTAATTTCTCTTAGAACACAGTAATCACATCAAGAAAATATTTTCATGTTTGGTAGCCATCTTGTGGCGAAATAAACAATTGCAATTTTTTAATGCTGTCACTTTTTGTTTTCTTCATCATGTAAATCATTATTTATACAAAGTTTTATAACTAAAAAATTCAAATTGATAACGTGTATTATTGTTAATTTGAGAATGTATCAATTATTTTATATGTATAGTGCATTAATTTTACAATTTTTTATGAAGCAATCAGTGTTGGAACCATGGCTTGATTTTTGGGCATGGTACAGCATAGCAGGAATTATAAAAAAAATGAAACTCAAGCCTGGTACAGCCTGAAAATCTATAAATTTCTCATTGAATGTAAAAGGCATCTTTGATTATAAACCTCTATGAATGAAATGCTTTTGGTGGCAAATTGTTGCAATAGTTTAACAAATTGTTCAAGAAACAAAGTTTTCAATAATTCAAATGTGCAAGCTAATAGATTTTTAAAAGCCAAATTAAAAATATATTTCATACGTTTTTAGTGTGGGCACGGCAAAGACACAAAAATTTCTGTAAAATTGGGCATGAGCACAGCATGGCACAGTACAGCACGAAGTAAAGCACAGCACTGTTCTAACGCAGGAAGCAATAAACATATTCAGCATAAATTTGCAGTATAATTATAATAAAAAAATATACATTGAAATGCACTCGAGTAGAATGCATATCCAATTCTAATGCAACAAATGAATTGAAATCATGGCAATATCATTTTATCATTCTTAAAATTTCCAACACAAGGAAATATTAGGAAATATTAATTTCTTAATATGATTCAATCACATTAAGAAATTAATAATTTTAAACCCACTAAACATTTTCACATTGGACCAATGGTGGTTTTAATGTGGTTATGACGTTGGCCCAATGTTGTAAACCACGAAAATTGAGACTTTTACCAACCAATAAACCACAGTGGGCAAAAACACCAACACCCAAACAAGAAACCACGATAACAATTGAATCATCATAAATACACGTTGGTCAAACCATAAAACTACGCTTAAACCACGTTGTTTTGTGTTATGTGGTTGTTTTATGTATTAAAAACAACGTTGCTTTAGCATTTCATTAGTCAAAACAATCTTGTTTCAACAACGTCGCATTAGGTTGCTCTTTGGTTGTTTTTTCTGAATAGAAAATCAATATTTTGAGGACATAACACAACTTTTTTATTTTGACCATAATTGTTTTAGCATACTCATATATGTAAGTCATCATATTTATATTGCTATTCAGTTCAAACATTGCTATTTAACTAAACACAAGCCCAACAAAGGGCAGAACAATAACTATAAGGGACTGTCAAACATATTTAATACAAACCTTGCTAAAATTTGAATGAATTTCTTGTTTATAAATGATAACAATAAGCATAAAAATCTGACAAATTTACAAAAATTTAAAATTTTAAAGTTAAGTACAATTTTGAAATAGTACTTTCTTAAATCATGAAAACTCTCTTCTGCTCAAATGTAACTTTTTTCTCTATAATTATTTGAAGGCGTCCAAATATTCATGAACAAATTATTTTGAAAATTCACTTTCACAAATTTAAAATTTCATAAAAGCTTTTTGCAAAATTTCCCTTTATATTAAAATGATCTAGTAATCAAAATAATGAAGTGAGTTTGATTTGCAAACATCTGCTTGAACCTTAAATTAGCAAATTTGTAGTTGCTCAAATTAGTATTACATTTGTAGTTACGTTAATGGTTGCTGAAACAACGAAAAGTATGAAACAACTATAAACAACATAAAAACAACCAAAATTGATATCCGGGGGGATTTCCCTAAATTACACTTTTGTTTCATTGAGTGTAGAAATCATATTAAAATAAGGCAAACATTGGCCGCCAAAGCATATACTCGAATAATAGTTTTGTGTGTCAATGGATGCATTTATTTAATTATTTCAATATATATGCTCTAGGAAAAACGCGAAAAATAGATATAAATTTCTAAAAAATCTTCTATATTTGTTAGTCCAAAAACAATGTTAATAAAATGAAGTGTACATGTAACTTAAATAACAGCTTTTTTCTTTCCTATAAATATATATTGCCACAAATATTAGCATAGTTGATTAAAGTAATCACACTTACTGTATAGTGAGAATATAACATAGAATATCCATACTCAGTTACAAATGTGATCAAATGACCATTGAAATGTAAACAATGCATCAGTGAGGTATGCAGAGAATATTCACTCACTAGGTGGCGCACATTAAGAATGCCTTTGATCACAATATGATTAAAATACTTCATGTTTACTAATAAGCAGTCCTACAACAGCTGTTGCACTCTTGAAGGGTAACCTAACATAAACATCATTATAGTTTATTTGTGTAAATCACTATGGCAAGAATGTGTGCTATTTTCAATTGCAGATCAAATTACAAAAACAAACCCTATACCAGGGTCGGCTTGTGCATGCAAAATTTAGGCAAGTAAATATCTTTTTGTGTAACCAAAATAGTGTAAATTATAAACCATGAAAAATTTATAAAGAAAAACCCCGAGACAATTTTTCCCAGAAATTTATCTGTAATATTATTATAGAAATAATTTCAATAAAATTGCTAATGATGTCTGTAGTTTTTTCTCCTCTAATTGGTTATTCTTGTATTTGTTTAAAATTTATTTAACAAGAAAATAATTATTCAACAATATTTACATATTTTCAGTAAGGCAGTCAATAAATCATGCATTTCAAAATATTTAATAAGAATTTTGTCGATTGTTACTATTGAAGGCATGTTGATGATAGAAATCTTGAGAAAATTCCAAGTTTTTTCAAGATTGAGAAACTTCGATGGCAGCTGATGAAAATTACATTTAAGTTGCTCAAAATTTTTTAAAATTTATTTCCAAATCTATCACCTTAAAATATCCACATCATATTTTATTTTTAGAATGAATTGGTAACACATTCGTAGAAGAAATTAGTCTTTCATTCACAAATGTTATAAATTTTCTAAATTCTGTAAGGAAAAGCAAATGACTACCACTTTATATTTAAGAATATTGTACAAGGAATCCGTGAGGTAAAAAATGTGAAAAAACTATATACCATATAGGAGCCTCACTTAAATATATTTCTGTTTCTGGTACTGCTTGAATGTAAAAATGTTTCTGATTGATTTAAATAATAAATGTGTTTACTTTTGGGTCATCATATTGAATTATAATATTAGTAATTATTTTAAACTCCAGTTCGACTATGTGATTGGTCACGCATGATCTGTCACATTTTGGTAATATCGCACTTCTAAGGCCATGGCTAGACTAGTGATTGGTTCAAAAGTGATCTGTCACATTTTGAATAGATCGCATGTCTAATGACTCGAGATAATTAGCAATGTGACGATTACAAAGAAATCGTGTGCACTCGAATTATTTGTGATCGTCACATTGCTAACTATCTCAGGTGGTTAGATGTGCAATTCTTTCACAGATCGCTTTTGAATCAATCACTATTCTAACCGTGGCCTAACTACTGAGATAATTAGTGATGTGACATGTTTCATAACTTTTTTGGTACCAATCACTTAGTCTAACCATAGTCTTACAATGGAATTAATTCAATGTGAAGCAATTTGCAGAGTGCTTGCTTTGCTAGATAAATCTTCGCGCAACAAATTGAACAAAAAGGATGTAATTTTATCCTTTGAGTGAGTGTAGGTACAGCATTAAGGTAGTTGCTTGCTGCCGCGCAATCATTTCAGTGATTTTTACAGCAAATCATAATGAATTATGTAGTATTGTCTTGATTTGTACAGCTGTAAATTTATGCAAATACAAATATTAAAAATTATTGGGCAAGCACTGCTGGCCTTGCTTACATGCAGGAGCCGCCTACGCCCTATACAAAATGTTTTTGATTTCTGGGCAGTGAACAGGAGCACTGTTTGTGGGTAAATATAATTCCACAACAGCTAGTAATTAAGAAAGACTCAGTTATGTGAAAAACATTGGCTATCAAACATCTAAAGTATCATGAGGAAAAGAAATCCAGTTGAACCACCAAGCATTTTTCAAATGGCTAATGCACAGAAGTCATGCTTTCCTTCTATTATTACAGCTAGAAATGTGTCAGATCATAACATAGTTAACTGAAGTCTTCTACCAGCAAGTTTTTTGTTTAGATAGTTATTATCATAATAGTTCTATAAAATACAGCAATTTTCCAATACTGGATAACAATTGTTTCTGTTTCTCTAATTAGTATATTTTAGGCTAAGCAGTTATTGTTAATAAAATTATTTTACAAAAATT
>CABFPE010000710.1:125472-139954 GCA_900660155.1 Hofstenia miamia | reverse complement strand
TATATATATATATATATATGTTGGATTGTGATAATGTCAAAGGCTGGAAAAGCTAGAAGAAAAAAGAATCAGTAATGGAATACAATATAAATATAAACATAAATCAGCGCTATAGTTAGCACATTAAACCAAATCAACCCAGCCAATCTGGGAAAATAATAAAATTATCGGTTCCCTTAAGCCTAATAATCGATACAATTAGGAGTGAATGAAATGTAAACTGCCATTAAGCGCGAGAAAAATAAAATCAAAAAAAATTAATTTCTATTATATTCGGGCCTCCACAACATTATTTTTGTAATTTTTTTTAATAAAATTGTAATCTGAAATGATGAGATGTTTTCTTATATATGCCAATCATGCTTATTTTTTGAAAAATGTAATAGTGAATGAACAAACGAAATTCTCAGACAATATCATCAGCCCTCAGATTATATGGTTCTGTTGGTGAAAAATTGAATATAAATATTTTATGTGATATGGAATGCGACAGGATGTGACGATAGAAATTATTGGAGCTAGAATAGATATAGTAGAGTAAATCTTGACCTTGAGAATTCTGGAAAATATTTTTATCCCTATAGAATAATAAAGACTAACAGATTTACTCATACTTCCACTTATAAAATTTCCATAGTCAAGCCATTACGAACTTCTGAGAGGTTAAAAAAATGAACTTCTTCCTGTTGTTACAACGGTAGTGTATGTAAAATAAATACCAAGGTGATTTCCATTACTGGCAGTGTTCATCTTGGAGGCACTAAAAGTCAATTTTAGGTGGGAGGCGGCCTTCCTAAACTTTATATGAAATTGATAATCTTTTATATTAATATTTTTACTTTCTTAGTACTTTTCATAAGATATAAACCATTTTTCCAGAAGGTTCCCCTTTTGAATAAAAGAAGTTTTAAAAAGGCTAGCTCTCATATGTATAGATATAAACCTTAAAGCTTTGTGGAGAACTTTAAAAAACATTGAACTTTTTGCAAGACACAACTAGATTTTGTATAACTTGCCAATATATAATCGTTTTATAAAATTTCAACCCCTACCACCTTCAAAGCAGTCTAGGATCGCTCCTGATTTAATTTGATCTTTTAGCGTTTTCAGCAACATTACAATGAATAAATCTTGTCATGCAAACATAAGCTAATTCCATGGTTATTAACAACATTTTTAAAACAAAAACTTAATTGTAATTCAACTACAAATACAGTAAACTTAAAAATTATCAACTTTATCCGTTCGTGGTAGACCCTTTATATAATGGATTCCTTTAAACTTCACTTAATGTAGTCATCATTGGATTTAAAGAAATGTATTTCTAGGGCTAAGTAGCATTTGATATTTTCTTTTCCAAAATATCTCGCTAGATATTCGATACTGATTAAGAAATACAATTATTATTGTAAGAAATTACCGAGTCTTTGTTATAATGCAGATTATTCACGCTCACAGCAAGTAATGAATTCTGCAGTTGCCAAAATAAAGGGTGAAAAACATAATGTAGAAAAAATTTAACTTTTGTTTGTTTTACATTTGGTAATTATATATTTGCTCAGATTTGCTAAAATTTAAGTTTGCTAAAAAATATTACAAATTGAGTGATGTGAACAAAGTTTTCATAGGAAACACAACTTTGGATTTTAGAGTAACATAGAATTTTGAAAAATGCAAGAAACTTATATATTCCTTAAGGGAAAGTTAGAGTTATGGGGTGCTTGAATAAATGTCTTAGGGGAATTAAGCAGTGTTTGCCTTCTGAGTAAAACATTGAATAAAGTACCATACTAAAAATTTCCATAGCGTTTGAAAAAAATTGTATTTGGGAGGAAACAAACACCTAATTGGCCTTTAGTTAGCAACCATTTGTTTAAAAAATATTACATACATTGCGTTTCAATAAAGACACTTTTATCTAATAGTTTTAAAACTAAAAAACAATACTTATATTTCATGACAGCAGTACAAATATTTCTGAGTGAAAGGAAAACACAAATATTTGAAGTTACATTTTTAGCTTTAGGTAAACGATTCATTTACAATCCTGGAAATATAAATTATGAATATTCATAAATACTTACAAGGAACAGAATGTCTTACTTCATGCAGCGTCCTACACGAAATATTTAAATAAATGTTAATACAGTGTGTGGAACAAATTAGGAACAGTTTAATAAGAATAAAATTTCATTTATTAAAATTATTTGTTGGAATACATAGTAAAACAAATTTGCAAACCAATTACAACATTGAGTATTGGGTAAGAATTTTCAAAATAGCGATTTTGAGTAGTGATACAGAATAGCCTACAAAGACATTAAAGAGAATTTTCACAAATTTTATTAAGAAATCATATTGCAGTTTAGTAGAGTACAATGGAAAATGTGATCCTGAATTTACGTTTTTAGCTGAAAGAGATTGCATAAGGAGATGATTTCCCACAAATGAAGAATTGTGTGTTTCACAGTAGCGATTGAGTTATATCATTTACCCTTTCTTTAAATATTACAAATCATAATCCCTCATAGATTTTGTTTTGGATTGAGATCGAGATAGGTTGCATAAGAACTAAACGCTACAATTTATATATAAACCATTCATGGAGAACTAAAAATGAAAAAATAGAATTTAGATGGGTCAACCTGTAAACAATACTACTGACATGATCTTCTGAACCACAAACCTAGTATTAACTAAGGTACCGTTTTGCCCAAGCCTCATTAAGTAAGCTCTTTCAATTGACAGTCTCAATCCAAGATCAAGTTCTACATGCTAGCATAACTTCCCATTAAAACTGTTTTGAAGTTGTGAAAATAATTTCTTCTACGTGTTCGTATTCCGTGGTACTCCTCAACCAATACCGATAGTCCATATGTAGCAATTTGTTACCGAAGTTTGATTTATTTTAACATAGAAAACATAATTTGCTACCTATTCCAACAATTGAATTTATCATAATTCATAAAATTGGGAGAATTTAATCATTATAAAATGTTTGAAATTCTTGTTAGCACTGTTTGTTATACTGCATAAATAGTGCAAATTTTCAATAGAAGCACAAAATATGGAAAGTTGTTGGGAGGTTCTTTGCAAATGTAACCATGAAAGACAGCACATTTTTTATAATTTCCAGTACAACCTTTCGGTGTAATGCCGGAATAAACACTCCATGTATTGACTAATGAATTCTTTCACAAGCTCCAAAAGAAATGTAGCTTCTACTATGGTTGCTGTCAGCAAATGAAATAACATTTTTATTTTGTCTTGCTGTCCTTTTCTCAGAACAGAATAGCGGTATTCGTCAATTTCCTTCGCGACATGCGAGATTTTCAAGGATGTTGCGGGGGCAATATTCTACTCCCGCAAACCACTTCCAACCGTAGATAAAATATGTGGATTCACCCCGCAAGAACAAAATTATTAAAATTAAGAAATTTTATCGTGTATAAGAAAAAATTATAACAATCGGTTTCACAAAAATGCTTTTCTAAACGTACAACTGAGTTAATAATTGGCATTTTTCAATAAATTTTGAATATGATTGCGATTTTTATAAGAACAATGGATTGGAAGACATTGGGCTTCATCTTGCGGGGAAGTTTTGATAAAATCAGCATATTGTTTCTGAAAATTCTTTCAACACAAGCAGATGAAATGGAGACGGACAAGATAATTTTCTTGCCTTTTGCAAAAGAGGAAATCTCAATGACGTTTACCAACTCTTCAAAATGTGTATCTATTGAAAATAAAACTGACATATATGGTGATATTTACGAATTAAAATACAATAATAAATTTATATTTCTTACTGAATTACAACACTAAATTTCACAAATATTCACAGTAGCCTAGTATGTAAATACCAATAATATATTTACTCCGCAAATCATCGCAATTCCCCATGGGGATTGAAATTTAGACCCGCCCCATCACATAAGCATGGAGATTTTAAATACAAAGGGCTTAATGTCCTCACTAGATGGGTTATAGTAGTTTGGCACAACTTTGTCCTCGCTGAATTGCAATAGGTTATTTGTGTTTATTCTATGTACATGACATATTTTACAAAACAACTTTACACAAGACAACCTCATTTATATACAAGTAAAGTCATGAATTTTCATCTTGTAAGCTTATGTCAATTACAATACACATCAATTTAAATAACAGGAAAGTACATTTTTGTTAAAGATTTAGTTCACACACTTTTAGAGTAACTTTTTTAGATCACTTCCCTAAACAATGCAACACTTTAAAAATTCAGGCAACACTTTGTAGATGTTAGAAACAGATATTTAAGGCTTCGTAATAGTTTCCAAATTATTGACAACATTTTATCAACTTAGGCAGTGCAAGGTCCTTGCTTAAATTCTTTTCTTACTGTAACCTTCTTCTCTTCTTGTACGTAATCTAAATTGTATTGATTGCAATTCTGTTTTCCCGTTTTATATCTAAACCTTTATATTAACCAAATATGCATTAAAAGGTTTTGCGTTAATATAATTCGATTGGAACGAGTTTGCAAAACTGACGTTGAATTAAATATAAATAACAAACATGTTTATTTACTTTAACAAAATCCTAGGAATACCAAATTACTTGTTCTGAAAGTCAACATTACTTAATTGGATAACACCTCATATATAGTCTTCAGACTGAAATATTATCAAAATTAATATTTGAAATTTTATTATCCATACTGTATATCTTAATGAAAGCATTTTCAATCATTTGTTGTTTAAAATTAAATTAATTTTCGAATTTTTCGATCAGCTTAAATATATTGCATTAAAATTTCTGAAATAAAAATCTATTCTAATTTAATACAAAAGAAACTCAAGGTTTGTGGCAAATGAATTCTTTGTTCAAATAAAGTTGCAAATTGTGGAAATTAAAATTAAGATTATAAAAGCAATTATGAAAATTAGGTTTGGAAAGTGTACAGAATATCATATCAAGCAATACAAAAGCTAATGGATAACAGCGCGAATAGTATTCGCGTGAATACTGCTCTAAAATTGTGAAGTCTCATTAAATACTTGTATATTTTAAATTTATTAAATAAATTGCAAGTGGCTTCATCTATATTCAGTAGATACCTCAAGTTGAAATTTGCCTTACTAGTTGCTTGAAATAAGGAATGATTTATCTTAAAGGTTTCAGGGATATAACTGATACAATAAGAATGGTTTCATATTGCATTAATAAACGTAGACACAGGCTGTTATTTATTTTTCAAAAAAAAATTGCTACTACAACTAGATGAAATATCTCTTGCACACAATTATGTAATTTTTATTTATCCTTATTTATTGAATAATGGTTTTCAGAAAACCTTAAATATATAGTTAGTTTTACCTTCTTGACTTCAATAGCTAACAGACATATAATATAGCAACGTCTGTCAGTTTAGACAACTTGAAAAAAAATTTGCCAAAAAATTATAACGTGCTGTTGATGATTATTTTCATTAAAAACATCCAAATTGGGAACAGAGACGGAAATGGAATGAGTACACTGAAAATATCCCAGCCCATTGCTTGCGGGTTCAGCCCAACCCTATTTCAAAACTTCAGCCCATTTCCATATTATAAAATGAAATGTAGACCATTTTACTAAAAGGAATGGATACCATTTCGCAAAACAAGAGTGCTATGGCTAATTTCAATCTTAACTTGATTCACTTCTCTATTATACTTATACATTGACTTAACAGAGATAAACTCATTTTTTATTAGTAGGACCTCCAAGTAATTCTATATTACTTCAAATTTGTGTACATCTACAGGTACATATATTACTTCAAGTCAGATGCCTTTAGATATTTTCGAAAACGTCTTAAAACAATTTCGTTTAAAATTTCTTTTACAAAACAATTTCTGTAATGTTTTATGCAAAATAAAACTTTTTCATGATATCCAAGCATTATAATACTTAAGATATATATATATATATATATATATATATATATATATATGATTACTTATATTCATATTTCGGTGATAACCTATCTTGGAATACATGTTATCGATTCTATTGTCTATACCATATTCCCCATTATGAGAAGGTTTAAGAACAAAGTTCAATGAGAGCAAGGTGGATGTAAGCAGAATAGCTTATTAACACACGAGATTTCTGTATTATAATACCTCAAAATTTATAAATTTGATATGTATGTATGCATATACATACATTATAAATTACATATATTTTTATATATAATATATATATATATATATATATATATATAGGTTGAAATTGTTTGTTTTGATTTGGAATTCTTTCAAAAGAGTTCAACTAATTTCATTCAATGTGTTTAATATTTTTGATTATAAACATGTACAATTTTAATAACTAAATTTATTTTATGCTTTAGTAATGAATTTAAAGTCTTTTGTATTGATTGGCATTACTATAATTTTTGCAATCACTACGACGGTACTACAAATAATTGTAATTCATTCAGCAAATTGGGTAAAAGATTCACGGCTATCATATCCATTAACTAGTGAATCACTTACTACATTATTACGATTTTACTATATGGATGGCGATCTAAGAATAGAAAATCTTCCTCATCGCTTATGTCATTCTCAAAACGTATTGGCTCTACTGTTTTTTTACATTTCATCAGCTTCAGCCATATTCCTTGTTGCATTAGCGCATTTGAAGTAAGTGAAAGTTCTAGATATTACTAGCTTTAGTCAAAATTTCCTCTGGATTCCCTTCAAAGTTTGAAAACTCCCCTCCTAAAATATTTTAAATTTTGCACAAAACATTATTCTTATATTTTAAATATAGGGAATATTTATTGCTAAAAATTTCTCATTATCGTAACAAACATATCAACTACTGAAGTAACCTATGTTCTGATGATGCATTAAAAAGTCCAAAAATAGCATATCTGATAAATATATTTTCCCTTTGTGAATATTGAAAATCTTGTGGCAGTCTTAATCATCGTAAATGCAATGTTGCATGTTGAACAATGAGAATCGTCACTGAAATCAATGTCATTAAATATATCTGTTCTCAAGCGGCTATATTTTAAAATTTCTTGGTTTTGCACATGTGTTCACACTAGCCAATCAAGTACTAAAGAGTTGAAGTTAATATTTGATTTTTCTTCTATTACAATACAACGGTAAAAATAATATATTTCTTCAATTTTTAGTTGTATTCTTTGCAAAACTACAACGACTTATTCTTACATATTACTTGCTTTGAGCTAAAATTATTGTGTAAATGTTAATATTCGGCTGATGATGTAGAATTTTGTGATCCGAGATACAGTATTTAGATGGTGTATGATGTTGAAGATAGATGTATGTCCATAATAGGACATATGGGAGCAGCAAGCTGTCATGCTATTTTTGCATTCCTTGGCACAGTACTAGCTAAAATATATTTCCTGAGGCACTACTTTTTCGATCGCTATGGATGGGCATACTATCTTGCATGGATCACTGTTTTCGTCACATTAGTTCCCCTTGCACTTACAATTTACAGGTTGTGGTTAGTTATTCTTAGAGGACTAGAAAAGGAAGTACATCAACCAATACAAAATCCAGGAAGAAAATTACGTTCATAACAAACTTCATCCATTGCAGTAAAGGAATGACTGCATAAAAATTTTGTAGTTGTGCCAAATGAATCTTATCCAAATTTTTTTTACAATTATTTGTAATGTGCATACATTAATCCGATATATGAATGGGTATGCACGTATCCAAATGATACCTTTATCCAATTATAGTGAGATAATGGCAAATTTAAAAAATCAACTATTGAAATTTTAATATATTTGTTGATAAAAATTTAATTATTTTTCCTGGTGTGCAACTCAAATTATACTTCACCACACTCGCAAAGTTCTTAAAAAATATTCGTCCTAATATCTAGAATAAATGTACATTAGATAATGTTGTTGCCTCCGTTGATTTCTAGATTTAAATATTTTACAAGTCTATATGCTGACAAATATTTAGACCTATGCATAAAATATATAATAGAAGCTAACCTGAATTATCAATGTATCACACGTTTCAGATGTAATAAAATACAATGAACTCTATCATAAATTTTGTTCTTTATATATGTACATTGTGGGCTGTTATATGGCTACGCATGCTTAATACACACTGCAAAATAAAAAGCAAACTCTGTACAATAATTTATAAAAATACAAATACTTATGAAATTATGCCTCAAATTTGGCATTAATCTATTCTTAGTATTAAATTTGGCAAATTAGATAAATCTAACAGACCATTTTAATTACAACATATAAATCAACAATGAATATGCTTCTAACACAGTCTTGTAAGAATTTTATTAGTTTCCTCCTTAAAATATTAGTAAATTTACTAGAAAATTTAGTAATTTGTGAAGAACTGAGTATGCAACAGAAGATAACATGGTCATTCCAATAAAACGAACCAATTTCAAAATTTCTTTTTAAAAATTAAGGCATTTTACCAGTATGATTGCATACAACTCTCCCTTTACAAAACAAATAACAGATTTTGAGAATTTGTTAAGAAAATCAAAAAGCTATTTAAAATTGAGATATTTATTTATAATTTTTTTAGCAATGTGTGATACCACAAATACTCTACATATATAGATGTGGAGGTAATAGTATGTGGTGTTAATTTTAAGTTCTTAACAAAAAAGCTGCTATTGCAGCTAGAGTCATATCAAGTTGCTAATTGCAATATATGTTTGGTCATTAAAAATTTTGTAACATAAATATGCATGCATATATTGCAAATCAGTGTATTGAAAAGCGCAAGCTGTGATAATCAGAGGTTAATAAGCGCCGCTTATTGAACAATCCAAACACGAGTTAATACCAAATTTAATTATGATAAATTAATTTAGAAATGTTACTAATTTTACAAAGTTAAATAAGTATTCATAAACGTCAATAATCTATTTGAGCATTGCATATTGCTAGTTTTAAGAAGTTTTTATTTCAATAATCGCAGACTTATTCAGTGTTTTTAAAATGAAGAATCAAACTTACCATACTGTAACTGAGATTGATTGGTGGGGATGCTAATCATAATATTATTTGGAGACGCGGCGTTATTGTACTTTAGGGGACCCAGTTTGAGTGACGTCATAAAATGTGTAATAAACTCTAACTTAACCCTAACCCTACTCCCCAACCAATGCAATTATATTGCATTTGATCTTGTTGATTAATTTTTTGCAAAATTTTTAAGTTTTGGGGTAGGGATTGGGGTTAGGGTTAGAGTTTTATACCCATTTTATGACGTCACTCAAACTAGGTCCCCTAAAGTATAATATCAATTGGAGACGCATCATCTCAAGGGGGGGGGGGTCTGCGTGATGGAAGTCCTGCATAATCAAAATATTGATGATTAATTAATGAAAATCACAACGATCTAAATTAAAGATTTTTCCAGTTCGACCCGCCCATCCTGAACAAATCTACTATAATTTATTCAATTGTGAATAATTACAAACAAGTAAAAACAATTATAACGAAAATATTACTACTAATATTTTTTTAAAATTAAACGCTATTTTGCAATCATTGCATGCGCAAGATAAGAACAGTTTAAATTTTTTTGATGTTCGCAAACGTAGAAGGAACGGAAAATATCCAGCTTTTTGTGTGAGAAAAGAAATAAAAAATATAACAAACTATTATAATGTATGAAATTCTCAGTTTATGAAAGAAATTTAGTAATTCTAAGCCCTCAGTTGTTCTGAATCTGAGCTTGAATGATGGTTGTCCAGTTAACCCTGCAGATGAAAAATTTCTCTCTGATTGAAAAAAATGACCACCATTTATTTGGGCTAAATCAATTTAACATGACACTTTTCAAAATAAAGTCTTAATGCATTTTCCAGAAAGCTAATAGGCTTTCACTAGTAAGGGAAATATCACAATTCTTGTAGCCTGTCAACTCACTTCACAAATCGCAACTAGGAATACTATGTGAAGGCTTAATTAATTCTAAAATATATTTTGGCACATGTATCAATCAACATTCATCCGGAATCATTACAAATGAGTTTGTGACTAGAGGGGCTTGCAGCTTCATGCATGTGATGACTATAATCCACGTATCAATATTTAAAAGCAAGGCATGGTTAAATTTTTTCTCTTTGATGTATCAACAGACAAAAAACAAAAATGTCTTAATCGCTCATGGGCTGGCTGACTCGATTCCATCTCTGATCTAAATATGTTTCTTAATTTATGTACATTGTGTTATTTTCTGACCCTATTTTGATTGCACATCAGTATAATTATTGACTTTTTCTTCTATTCTATTCCATTCTAGCAGATAGTGTAGATAATAATAGCAGAATTCATAAGTGCTATAAGCATAGGCACAAACGCGCAAGCAGTGATAAGTGCAAGTTCAAAAGGCAAAAGCAATGATAAGCGAAAATCTATTAAGTTATCAATTCACTGCTGGAAATGCAGAATATTTTTAATCAAATATAATTGAATTAAAATATTTGGAAATTATTTTATTGTAAGAGAATTATTTTAGGGCTTTCAACTGCAATTGCAATTTTGTTAATTAGAAAGACTATTTTGACTGGTGTGTTTTATAGTTGTCCTAATCTAACGGAAATTTTTGGTAAGTATACAGCTTATTATTCAATAAATATTACATAGATATCGATCTTATTTAATAACTTTATTTTTGTTGAATATTACAGCAAAACTAGAAAGTTGGACAACATTCAGTTCAATTACCATATGATGCTATTTCTCTAATCTTTTATAAATACAAGAAAATCAGGAAATTTATAAATTAATATGATAAATAAGTATTTCTGCTGAGGATTAACTCAAATTCAAGACATTGTTGTTAAAAAAATCAGAAACTTAGAAAGAATATGGGCATTCAAACATTTATTTACTTACTGTTTTTAACTTACATCATACTTAGAACTGCTGAAATTCAGAAACGTAGAAACTTGCTTTTTTCTAAGAAAATTCAATAAGATGATATCAGCTTATAAAAACATAATTATATTATAAAGTTTAATTAATAGAAATATTTGCAGAGTAGTCGACAGACAAATAATCAGTGTTTTTAGAAAGATTGAAGCAAATGTGTTTTAGTTTTTCATGCAACTAGTCATTGAAAACAATAGGTGAAAACCTCATTAGCATTTACTGGAATAACTTAAAATTGCACAATTTGTGGGAAGAACCTTGAAATTTAATGACTTTGGTTGCACATTTCTAATTTATAAGATCATCATGTATAATAGATAAAAGGCATTCAAAAACTATTTGCAAGGAACAATTTAAAAAGTAGCAAAACAGTCACCAAATATAATTAGAAGTTTATGGAGTTGAAAAATAATTGTGCACGTTCCAAAAAACAACAAACCACTAAGTAATATATATAGGAAAATGATTCCCGGCATACATATACTACTAGAAGTCTTTCATAATAAGCAATAACTATAATTATTAAAAAAATAATTAATTTTCCATTTACTATAATGAATATATATATATATATATATATATACACAAATTTATATAAACTACTATATATTCAAATATATTACAGTATTTTTGCCGCTTACTTAGGACTTGCAATTCAAGTAATATAATCGCCTAAATATTACACAAACACTCAACTTCAAAATATTTATTCGTTAGAAACTCTGTAATATTTTAGACAATGTCGCCTATACTTAAATCATCTAGTGCTAAAATACTTGGAAAGTACTTTTGGACGTGGTTACAAATGTAATTTCTTTGAAAAAATTTATTATTGATACTTTTAGACAAAAGTGATGTCTATGGATATAAGGAAGGAAACACACATTATTTCTGTCTTCAAGCAAAATTTACAAATGACTATCTGTGTAGTAAAACTCCTGCAAGTGATTATCCTGTTCCAAATTTTCATGGTCATTTGTTCTTTATACATCCAAAATGGAAAACTTTTCAAGTTCCTACAGGTTGTGTTGCGAACTGTAGATTATTTAATCCGTTGGCTCCATTTAAATCTGATGAACCGAAGCTTTTAGAATATGTTAATACACTCGATGCTCTACAAATGTGCAGTGATAATGATAAGATTACCACCAGTTTCTGGGTTCCTAATAAAAAGTATTGCAATTGCATTGAAGAAAATTGCAGGGAAGGTTATATTGGCTTTAAGATTGATGCACCATCTATTGCAAGCAGAGTAGTAAGGTACTCTTACTCGATCAGCAAAATGCTTTGTTGGATTTCATCAGGAGCCTTTGCAACAATTGAAGCTCAGAAGGGAATGAATGCATCTGCAAACCTTCATCTAGAGACCGATTGTTGAAAACTACCCTCTAAAAATTTTACATTTTTTTACTATCTTATATTTTAAATATAGGGAATGCTAAAAAATTTACTCATTATTGTAGCAGCAGTTGCTTATTTACTTGAAGGAGCATCTTTGAGCTGCTTCATTTTGATATTTAATGATGTCATTTTTGCTTTACAATATATATATATATATATATATTTTTTAAGAATGTCGTAAATTATTTAGAACTTCATATGAAACAGAAGAATAAAAATAATCATGATAATAACAAATAGATTTATTACCAAATTCAGGTTTTCAAAGTTATTAAATGTCAAACAAATTCTATATTAAAGTATGTAGTGCATGATGATCACATGAATTGGAAGGGCAAGCAAAGCAACAAGTACATCTATTATTAACAGTAAAATGGATTCAAGATGTAGACTAAAAAATTTAGTGTATCTTTGAATAACTAAGAAATTCACATTCTTACATATTACTTGCTTTGAGCTAAAATTATTGTGTAAAATGTTAATATTCGGCTGATGATGTAGAATTTTGTGTATTTAGATGGTGTATTTTGTTGAAGATAGATGTATGTCCATAATAGCTATGGGAGCAGCAAGCTTTCATTCTATTTTTGCATTACTTGGCACAATACTAGCTGACGCATATTTCCTGAGACACTTTATTTTCGATCGCTATGGATGGGCATATCAACTTGAATTGATCACTGTTTTCCTCACATTAGTTCCACTTGCACTTACAATTTTCAGATTGTGGTTTTTTCGTAGACAACTAGAAAAGGAAGTAGAGCAACCAATACCAAATCCAGGAAGAAAATTGCGTTCTTAACTTCATTCATTGCAGTAAATGAACGACTGCGTAAAATTTTTGTAAATATAAGTGTACTTGTTCAACTTAAATTTATCCAAATTGTTTTTACAATTATTTGAAATGTGCATACATTCATCTGATATATGAATGGGTATGCACGTATATCCAAATGATATATATATACCTTTCTCCAATTATAGTGAGATAATGGCAAAATTTAAAAAATCGTCTATTAAAATAGATTTGTTGATACACATTTAAATTTTTTTGCCCTGTTGAGGAACTGAAATCATACTTCATCACAATCGCAAATTTTTGAAAAGTATTCGTCATAATATCTGGAATTAATGTACATTAGATAATCTTGCCGCATCCATTGATTTCTACATGTATATATTGACATTTCTGTGTATGTTGGCAAATATTTAGACCTATGTTTACGAATACAAGCAAACTGGAATTATCAGTGTGTCACAAGTTTCAGATGCAAAAGAATACAATGAACACTATTTCATCTAATTTTTTCTTTACATGTGTACATTGTGGGCTGTTATATGCCTAAGCTTGCTTAATACACAATACAAAATAAAAAGCAAGGTCTGTACAATAATTTATAATCGAACATACAATACCTAAACTTTATAAAAGAACAAAAGGACTTTGTTATTAATCTATTAATTGATTATTGAATTTAAATATGAAAATACATTTATTAACACTTCTCAATGATCAAATAAAACATTCATTTAACAATGTTATTTTTGAAGTTGAACTTGTGGATTGAAATAAGATAATTTTTAAATAAATTGCATCTGCAAGTTTAGTCATTCCACTGTTGTTAGAACTTAAATGTACAATGCTGTCTATGCATTGCCGAACTAGATCAGTGAAACCCTAGTGAAACTTGCAATAATGGGCAAGATCTTTCAAATTTCTTCTATAAATTACAAAACTTGATAAGAAATTAGAAAACTTGCATAAATTGCTAAGATTTTGCTAAGAATTTATCAAGTTTTTATCATGTTATGTAAGAAAAATTTGGTAAGATTTCGCCACAAACCAAAAAAAGACCGATCGTGAAACAGCCATGGAATCGATTTTATAGTGTTCATTTGCAGTCGAAAATTTTAAAGTATGAATTTTCTAAGCTTTTTTGACGTCATTTTTACAGGGATTTTCATATTGTTGAATGCCATCTATCGTCAAAAATAGTACCACTATCATTTGTGGTAAATGTAGATTTCTATGAAAATAGACGAAATTTGTAAAAGTGAATTTTGTCAAAAAGTGAAACATCAAAAAAATTGGGTAAAATTGCGATGCTTAAGCAAATTTCTAGC
>CABFPE010000710.1:95498-115642 GCA_900660155.1 Hofstenia miamia | reverse complement strand
GAAAGGTGATGGAAAACTTCTCAAAGATGGAGACGAGGTTAAAGGAATATTAGCACATATGAGAAAAGAGCATTTCATTGAAAAAAGTAATAGATAGACGAATTGGTAAAACTATTGATATATATATATATATAAATGTTCTGTGAAAATTTTCATCCACTATAATAGTAATTGCATCTACTAGTAAGCTTAACGCTCATAAATTTAGAGTATACTTTTCTAAGGATTTATTGGCAAAAGAAGGTTGTTTATAAATTTAAAAGTTTGAGTGCAATGCTTTTTGAATGTGGAAATGAAAAACTTTTTCATGCATTCAACTAAAATCTGTTATTTAGATGATGAATCTCTAAAAAGAATTATGCACAAAATTAGAGAAAATAATTTCAGAATTTTTACAATAACCATTCACAAAAGAATAAAACTGAAATTGGTATACACAAGATAATGTTATTGTCTATAACATTTATGAAATACACAATTAATCCTGAATCAAATGTGAAAGGGTATTACTCTTCTTCTATTTTAAGAGTTCTGCACGACATAATTTTTAATTTATTTCGTTTCAAAGGAATAAATAATGTAGATAATTAAATATTATATGAGTTACTCTCACATGCATTAAAATATTATAACTTACAAGTATTTTTAGTTATTTATAATGGTAAAGTTGCCAAAGAAATAGTCGTATTCATTGCTGATTCAACATCCCCAATAATTTGCAAAACATTGCAAATTTCAAAAATTAGTTGGCATGGACCAAATGGTGACCTTATATCTTTAAATATGGAAACTAAGGAACATATATTGCAACTACAAGACATTCTAGTACTTGGAAATGGAACCTATGAATGCAAAGTTGTACAAACTGATTACTGTGGCAATTCTAGAAGCAGCTCGACTTCAGCACACATTACAACTTCTAGTGGTACAAATTATAAATTAAAATATTTTAAGAATTTTGAAAATATAGCAAAAATTAATATATATATATATATATATATATATATATATATATATATATATATATCTTTGTATTTATTTGCACACAATAAAACAATTCAATGTACATCGTTACATTTGTTACACTATTAACAATAATATATAATATTTTATTGTGCTGATTTGTCTATTGTATATAACTTGGAATCATAATTATAACTATTTGCTTAATACAAGCTTTATCTTTCTAAATAATTTTTAGGATGCACTAAAAAATTTTTAGGATGCCCAAAAGAATGTCCACACCAATGTACAACAGGTTTGCTTAGAAGTTTTTTATCTTAGCCACTATTTGTAAAGCAAAATCTAATCATTTTATCTGCATTGAATGAAGTAGTAACGTAAGCAACATCTTAAGGATTTCTTAGGTATTTCTATTACTTTGTATAAGTAGCGTTCTGAAGTAAAGATCTTTGTCTCAATTAAGTCTAAGATTATAAGATATTAAAAAAATGAAGCAAGTGCTTTTAATAATTTGCAGCTCGTCAGCTCATCAGAGTCTTTCCACATACACTACACAAAGCTTTAAGTCAGTTTAAAATATCCCAAAATCTGTAGTCTTTAATATAAAATCACCAATGGAATACCTTTCCGGAAAGTTTTGCTTACTTTTCGTGAAATGGTCTGTATGTTAGAATTCCAAGAATAACCGCAAAATTTCTATTGATGTTAGCAGCTAAAAAATTCTGTACTGACTACTTATTAAATGTTATTTACAAATGTTTTCATTTATTTGCATGGTCACTGCTATAAAGAAAGAAGATGCCAGACATTAAAAGTAGTTATGGTGACTTTGAAATGCAAACTGGTAATGTCATGCCAAAATGTCCAGTGCCTTAGGCTGCGGTTAGACTATTTGATTGGTAGAAAAAGCAGTTACAAAATCAGGTCCCATCGTTAGTTATCTTAGGTGGTTAGACGTGATAATCTTCCAAAATATGAGAGCTTATGCATGACCAAACACATAGTCTTGCCATAACTTTAGTAATTATACCTATTATGGGATTCAAGGTGAAAAGTGCGTTTTTTTTACTAAATTCTGCATTATTAAAGCCATTGCAAATAGTAATGTTTATATTTTCATTGTTTTCAATAAAATAAACTTATAAATTCACTACTTTAAATGCACAATTCAATATACATTCAACATGTTCTGCTCAGAGTTCTTTTTTGTATTGTTCTTTTTTGTATTTCAAAGGACCAGCAAATAAGGCCTACATCGTCAATAACCTGTATAAGGTGATAAACAAATCACAACTTTATCCTGATTATATTTTGCCTTCAAAGAATAGTCGATTTGTTTAACTGTTGGTAATGAACAAAAACAAATCACATTTATGCTATCACTGCAATGAAAATACAGAAAATCTCAATATAATTTCTGTTTTGAATATGTAAAGAGAATTTATTGACGGCAAGAGTGTTCTGGGTTTACTAGTAAGCATAGCAAAATATTGAATATTGTTAGCAGCAAAATCATTCTGCAATGAATGCGTTCTCTTGGTCGCAAAGAACAGATTACTGCTGAGATATTTATGAATTCCAATGAATGCAAGTTTCGTAAAATTATAAATGCATTGAAGAGATTGTCAAGAATATTGCAGCAATAGAAAAATATATCGAAAATCACAATCAAACTCAATGCATATTCCCGAGATAAAGAAAAGAATTGATCAAGTAGGATTGGATGATCCATGCTGAATCCTTATATGTGATTTGAAAGAAGATACTACACTGAAGGTTGAAAAAAAACTTCTCAAAGAATGAGACGAGGTTAAAGGAATATTAGCACATATGAGAAAAGAGCATTTCATTGAAAAAAGTAATAGATAGACGAATTGGTAAAACTATTGATATATATATATATATAAATGTTCTGTGAAAATTTTCATCCACTATAATAGTAATTGCATCTACTAGTAAGCTTAACGCTCATAAATTTAGAGTATACTTTTCTAAGGATTTATTGGCAAAAGAAGGTTGTTTATAAATTTAAAAGTTTGAGTGCAATGCTTTTTGAATGTGGAAATGAAAAACTTTTTCATGCATTCAACTAAAATCTGTTATTTAGATAATGAATCTCTAAAAAGAATTATACACAAAATTAGGGACAATAATTTCAGAATTTTTACAATAACCATTCACAAAAGAATAAAACTGAAATTGCTATATACAAGATAATGTTATTGTCTATAACATTTATGAAATACACAATTAATCCTGAATCAAATGTGAAAGGGTATTACTCTTCTTCTATTTTAAGAGTTCTGCACGACATAATTTTTAATTTATTTCGTTTCAAAGGAATAAATAATGTAGATAATTAAATATTATATGAGTTACTCTCACATGCATTAAAATATTATAACTTACAAGTATTTTTAGTTATTTATAATGGTAAAGTTGCCAAAGAAATAGTCGTATTCATTGCTGATTCAACATCCCCAATAATTTGCAAAACATTGCAAATTTCAAAAATTAGTTGGCATGGACCAAATGGTGACCTTATATCTTTAAATATGGAAACTAAGGAACATATATTGCAACTACAAGACATTCTAGTACTTGGAAATGGAACCTATGAATGCAAAGTTGTACAAACTGATTACTGTGGCAATTCTAGAAGCAGCTCGACTTCAGCACACATTACAACCTCTAGTGGTACACAAGTAGACATAGCAAATACGAAAACAGCGACTGGCCGATAATCATACCTAGGTACCTGTAATTATATATATATATATATATATATATATATATATATATATCTTTGTATTTATTTGCACACAATAAAACAATTCAATGTACATCGTTATATTTGTTACACTATTAACAATAATATATAATATTTCATTGTGCTGAGTTGTCTATTGTATATAACTTGGAATCATAATTATAACTATTTGCCTAATACAAGCTTTATCTTTCTAAATAATTTTTTAAAGTAAATTTCAAATTTTTAGGTTGCCCAAAAGAATGTCCACACCAATGTACAACAGGTTTGCTTAGAAGTTTTTTATCTTAGCCACTATTTGTAAAGCAAAATCTAATCATTTTATCTGCATTGAATGAAGTAGTAACGTAAGCAACATCTTAAGGATTTCTTAGGTATTTCTATTACTTTGTATAAGTAGCGTTCTGAAGTAAAGATCTTTGTCTCAATTAAGTCTAAGATTATAAGATATTAAAAAAATGAAGCAAGTGCTTTTAATAATTTGCAGCTCGTCAGCTCATCAGAGTCTTTCCACATACACTACACAAAGCTTTAAGTCAGTTTAAAATATCACAAAATCTGTAGTCTTTAATATAAAATCACCAATGGAATACTTTTCCGGAAAGTTTTGCTTACTTTTCGTGAAATGGTCTGTATGTTAGAATTCCAAGAATAACCGCAAAATTTCTATTGATGTTAGCAGCTAAAAAATTCTGTACTGACTACTTATTAAATGTTATTTACAAATGTTTTCATTTATTTGCATGGTCACTGCTATAAAGAAAGAAGATGCCAGACATTAAAAGTAGTTATGGTGACTTTGAAATGCAAACTGGTAATGTCGTACCTAAATGTCCAGTGCCTTTGGCTGCGGTTAGACTATTTGATTCGTAGAAAAAGCAGTTACAAAATCAGGTCCCATTGTTAGTTATCTCAGGTGGTTAGACGTGATAATCTTCCAAAATATGAGAGCTTATGCATGACCAAACACATAGTCTTGCCATAACTTTAGTAATTATACCTATTATGGGATTCAAGGTGAAAAGTGCGTTTTTTTTACTAAATTCTGCATTATTAAAGCCATTACAAATAGTAATGTTTATATTTTCATTGTTTTCAATAAAATAAACTTATAAATTCACTACTTTAAATGCACAATTCAATATACATTCAACATGTTCTGCTCAGAGTTCTTTTTTGTATTTCAAAGGACCAGCAAATAAGGCCTATATCGTCAATAACCTGTATAAGGTGATAAACAAATTACAACTTTATCCTGATTATATTTTGCTTTCAAAGAATAGTCGATTTGTTTAACTGTTTGTAATGAACAAAAACACATAATCACATTTATGATATCACTGCAACGAAAATACAGAAAATCTCAATATATTTTCTGTTTTGAATATGTAAAGAGAATTTATTGATGGCAAGAGTGTTCTGGGTTTACTAGTAAGCATAGCAAAATATTGTTAACAGCAAAATCATTCTGCAATGAATGCGTTCTCTTGGTCGCAAAGAACAGATTACTGCTGAGATATTTATGAATATCAATTAATGCAAGCTTCGTAAAACTAATAAATGCATTGAAGAGATTGTCAAGAATATTGCAGCAATTGAAAAATATATCCAAAATCACAATCAAACTCAATGCATATTCCCGAGATAAAGAAAAGAATTGATCAAGTAGGATTGGATGATCCATGCTGAATCCTTATATGTGATTTGAAAGAAGATACTACACTGAAAGTTGAAAAAAAACTTCTCAAAGATTGAGACGAGGTTAAAGGAATATTAGCACATATGAGAAAAGAGCATTTCATTGAAAAAAGTAATAGATAGACGAATTGGTAAAACTATTGATATATATCTAAGAAATGTTCTGTGAAAATTTTCATCCGCTATAATTGTAATTGCATCTGCTAGTAAGCTTAAAGCTTATAAATTTAGGGTATACTTTTCTAAGGGTTTATTGGCAAAAGAAGGTTGTTGATAAATTTAATAGCTTGAGTGCAATGTTTTTTGAATGTGGAAATGAAAAACTTTTTTCATGCATTCAACTAAAATCTTTTATTTAGATGATGAATCTCTAAAAAGAATTATGCACAAAATTAGAGAAAATAATTTCAGAATTTTTACAATAACCATTCACAAAAGAATAAAACTGAAATTGCTATATACAAGATAATGTTATTGTCTATAACATTTATGAAATACACAATTAATCCTGAATCAAATGTGAAAGGGTATTACTCTTCTTCTATTTTAAGAGTTCTGCACGACATAATTTTTAATTTATTTCGTTTCAAAGGAATAAATAAAGTAGATAATTAAATATTATATAAAGTACTTTCACATGCATTAAAATATTATAACTTACAAGTATTTTTAGTTATTTATAATGGTAAAGTTGCCAAAGAAATAGTCGTATTCATTGCTGATTCAACATCCCCAATAATTTGCAAAACATTGCAAATTTCAAAAATTAGTTGGCATGGACCAAATGGTGACCTTATATCTTTAAATATGGAAACCAAGGAACATACTTTGCAACTACAAGACATTCTAGTACTTGGAAATGGAACCTATGAATGCAAAGTTGTACAAACTGATTACTGTGGCAATTCTAGAAGCAGCTCGACTTCAGCACACATTACAACCTCTAGTGGTACAAATTATAAATTAAAATATTTTAAGAATTTTGAAAATATAGCAAAAATTAAGCTCTAATTGTTTAAATGATAAGCTATATATATATATATATATATATATATATATATATATATATATATATACTACTATATATTCAAATATATTACAGTATTTTTGCCGCTTACTTCGGACTTGAAATTCAAGTAATATAATCGCCTAAATATTACACAAACACTCAACTTCAAAATATTTATTCGTTAGAAACTCTGTAATATTTTAGACAATGTCGCCTATACTTAAATCATCTAGTGCTAAAATACTTGGAAAGTACTTTTGGACGTGGTTACAAATGTAATTTCTTTGAAAAAATTTATTATTGATACTTTTAGACAAAAGTGATGTCTATGGATATAAGGAAGGAAACACACATTATTTCTGTCTTCAAGCAAAATTTACAAATGACTATCTGTGTAGTAAAACTCCTGCAAGTGATTATCCTGTTCCAAATTTTCATGGTCATTTGTTCTTTATACATCCAAAATGGAAAACTTTTCAAGTTCCTACAGGTTGTGTTGCGAACTGTAGATTATTTAATCCGTTGGCTCCATTTAAATCTGATGAACCGAAGCTTTTAGAATATGTTAATACACTCGATGCTCTACAAATGTGCAGTGATAATGATAAGATTACCACCAGTTTCTGGGTTCCTAATAAAAAGTATTGCAATTGCATTGAAGAAAATTGCAGGGAAGGTTATATTGGCTTTAAGATTGATACGACAACTATTGCAAGCCAAGTAGTAAGGTACTCTTTCTCGATCAGCAAAATGCTTTGTTGGATTTCATCAGGAGCCTTTGCAACAATTGAAGCACAGAAGGGAATGAATGCATCTGCAAACCAACATGGAGTGACTGATTGTCCACCAGGATGCGGTAAGAAGACTACATACTTGTACTAACATATTTAATTAAATATTAGCAACAGACTTAATTTTACTCATTATTGTAGCAGCAGTTGCTTATTTACTTGAAGGAGCATCTTTGAGCTGCTTCATTTTAATATTTAATGATGTCATTGTTTCTATATATATATATATATATATATATATATATATTTAAGAATGTCGCAAATTATTTAGAACTTCATATGAAACAGAAGAATAAAAATAATCATGATAATAACAAATAGATTTATTACCAAATTCAGGTTTTCAAAGTTATTAAAAGTCAAACAAATTCTATATTAAAGTATGTAGTGCATGATGATCACATGAATTGGAAGGGCAAGCAAAGCAACAAGTACATCTATTATTAACAGTAAAATGGATTCAAGATGTATCTTTAAATATCAAATAAATTCACATTAGTTGATATGAAAGTTTGTCAGATATGCGATGCGATTAAAATAGAAATTATGCTGTCTTGCATTTTTTCATGAAATTTTCAGAACAAATATCATATTGGGTAAGCTTAAATATTGGTGCTATATTTGTTCGTTATCATTTCGTAAGTATGCACAATAAAGCAAAAATTTTACTTAATAGTTCTAGAATAAGAGCGCATTTGCAAGAAAGACGTTTTTGTAATATTTATAATAAAAATTGTCAAAATTGAGCAAATAAAATTTGTATCGTTTCCTCAAAAGCACCGTGTACATTTTAAAAAAATTGCATATGTGTGGGGACTGCAGCAAGAGTCCCCTTCCAATAGTGTAATGCTAAACTTTAACAAGAGGAGCTCTTACAATGGCAAGCTATCCAGAATGTGAGCTAGTTAGACATTTTTATTTCTGTAAATTGCAATTATGTTATCTTATATAAATGTGAGCAGAGATTTTCATGTGTTGAAAACTCTGCAGCAAACCTGGTTATGCCTAAGAAACCTTAGGCTTGACATTTAACGTTTTGACAATTCAGCTTATTTTAAGCCCATCCATTTTATAGTCTTTGCCAAAAAATATCTTCAGTATTTTGGTTGTTAGACACTTGTAAATGTTACTCACTGAAAACCTCAATAGAGTTTTGAAAGAGCAAAAGGATATCAATTTTAAATTTAAAAATGTAAATTTTATTTTTCCTCAAATTGTTAATAGCAATAAATCATTCATTGCTCATCTGCGGCAAGTTGTGGCACAAATTGATTAGCACTTAAAGGCTTATTTTCATGAAAAACATTTTTGAAGAAATAATTATAAACCAATGTAATGCCTTTATTCTTAAAATTCAAACAATTTTTTTCAAATGTTGATGAATTTTTGTGGCATAGTATATGTTTGAGTCGCAGCGATTGTTAATTGGCTTGTCATTCCCTGGCCTTATCCTTTGTACATCTTCCATGAATTTATCATCTTAATGTTAACTTGCTAAGACGTCCCAAGCCACGAGACTTTGTGTCGAGGTACCCCTCGACAATAAAGCTAAGAATAGTAGTAGCTCGTAAAAATGAAGTTACATTTGAATAATTTTTGACATACTTTGCCAATATGACGCTACTTAAAATTATCTAACTTTTGGGAGTATTAAAAAGCATTACAAATCAGAAATGGATTACTTTCGTATCTTAATCAACTATTTTCACAAAGCTTTCAATGAAAGAAAGGGCAGGCGCACTTGATTTTAATGAGTTCTTCTGGTTTGAAGTATATTATGTTGATTGCACAATTTGGTGCGAATCATTATTTGTGGAATACATGAGATTACCGCATATACAGTTAACATGTAGGTACAACGTTTGGTTTTATTAGGAAATGCTTGCTGAAGATACCATTAGCTGCTCGAAAATTTGAAACTCCAGGATATCCTCCACTTCTTGTCTTAGCATTAAAATATAAGCTAATATCATAATTTCATTTTCAATTTTAGCACAACAATAATTTTTTGCTAAATTTATAATGGCGTTTTATAACTCATTAAATAAAAAAGGCATTCCAAAATTTAAAAGCTCTACAAAAATGAAAAGTTTGACCTCATCTATATAAACAGAAACAGTTAAAGAACTTGATGATCGCATTTTGCATTAGTTTCTGACACCTGCACATTAAGTATTGAGAGATATTTTTTTCAAAAATCCGAATTTTTAAGAAAAATAGGAAGAAAGGTTCAATTTTTCAACCACTTTCATGCTAGTAATTTTGTCAATATCTCACCATTTACAAATTTCCTAATAGATTTTGAGAAAATTGTTTGAAAATGTGGATAAATGTTTGATACTTTATATCTACATCAGTCTGTTTAAAGTTAAGGTAAGTTGAAATTCCTCATTCATCTTGTGAGTGTTAATGTTACCTGAAGTCTTGCCTTAAAATAGGAAAATTTATTGATATTATATAAATTTTGCAATTGAATTTAGCGTTTGATCCTTACATGCTTTGGGGCTGCACCCCAAATAATTTTTAACAAGGAGTTCAGCCCCCCTTCACTACACCACTGGTTATCCCCTAGATCTGCCACTGGCTATAAAGAATTTTTATTGAAAATGAAAACAATGCATAGATTTACCCCAATAAGCTCGATTTAGTACCAACCCCTAATATATCACCCAAATTATCCTGTACGAAGCAAATACTAGTGAAAAATTTCGCCACGTCATGGACCACCATCTGCTATGATTTTTGCCTGGCACAATGACATAGATAAACTCCAATTAAGCGCCAGCATAAGAATAAAACATATTTTGTTGAATTATATTTTCCAATGTGAATCTATTTCTGAACAATCTTTCGTAAATATTTTTGCTTGAAAGTAATTTAGAAACTGTGTATTTTTTTTTCTAAATTATAATCATTTTTTCAAGAAACAAGAAAAAAAATTACAGAATTTCCTTTGGGAACTATATAACTAAAATAATACGTTTGTCATCTTTTTTCTAAAATTTTGCTATATTAATAATATGCATATGGGAATAGTCATACATATATTAGTGTAACACTTATAGCTATCATATGCTCAACCTCGATTTATGCGACCATAATACCTTCACCTTGTACAAAGAGTAGCGCAAATTAAGAAAATTTAACAAACTTATTAATGATTTAAAGAAAAATGGCTATCCACAAGAATAAATAAACAAAATGATTAATGCTAGGTTTAAGTACAATATGACAATAAACAACGAAGTGGAATAAAAAAAAACAAATATTTTGGACGTTACTGTAACATAAAGAAACAATGTTAAGCAAAGGTCTATTAACATTTAAAATTTGACATCGATTAAAACACAAGATGTTTTTACAAACAAAGATAAAGTGCGTTTGATTTGTCATCTGGACTCGTCTAAACTAGCTGTACACCTACACCTAACATAATGCAACAACAATTCAGGAAGGAGAATCAAGCAGCAATTATTCACCACTCACTTCAACACCATTCCCAAATTATTGTCAGAGCCTATCTATTTATTTTCATATCAAATAAAGATACTTTAAAACTGCAAATTGTGACAGAGAAAATAACCCAGGAAACATCCCATTATTGGTCCATTAATGGGCCCTTGTTGATGTCATTATTGGTCATTGGTGGTAAATGACCGCTGGCCCAACAATGTTTGCCAGCCGTTATATATATATATATATATATATTATCCAATAATGGCCCATTAATGGCAAACAGTAGGTTTTTGATACTATAGCATTAACTTTTATATGTTGAACAACAGCTTTAGTTTATTAAGCAGTTCAAACATTGCTGTTTAAACATACACAATACCAACAAAGGACTGAAGCATACCTTTGAGATTCTGTCACATGCATATTTAATACTAACATTTGTTAGAAATTTGAAGTAATATTTTGCTTATAAATGATAACAATAAGCACAAAAATCTGCTAAATTTAACAAAAAATTTTAATTTTAAAATTAAGTACAATTTTGAAATAATACTATCTTAAGTAGTGAAAAATCTCTTCTGCTCAAGTGTAGCTTTTTTATGTAACTGTTAATTTCAAAGTGTTCAAATATTTATGAATAAATTATTTTTTAAATACGTTTAGTAGGTTTATCATAATTTTCTACAAATTTTAAATTTCAAAATATCTTTTCGCATTTCCTTTTATTATATTAAAAGGAACTAGGAATCAAAATAATGAAGTGACTTTTATTTACAAGCATCTGCTCATTGATTATTGATTACTAAGGTTGCCACTGATGCAGCTAATGGTCCACCAATGGGCAACTGATGGAATCAGTGGTAACAAATATTGCATGTTTCCCACCAGCAGTTAATTTATTATGGCCAATGTTATATTATGATTTGTAATTCGCAACTTGGTATAATTTGATTGAATTAAGGACAGCGGCATATTTAAGGGGTGCTTGCCAATTTCAACTTATTCCCCATACGACCTGATCGATATATTGATGAACAGTCTTTTTGTTTGACATAAATTGCAAAAAAGCAGTATTTCATGTATTCTTATTAACTCTGTCTGTCTTTTTGGTTTACTTATCATTTATGCATGTGCGAGCGCGGCATTATGCTAAAAGGGTGATAAAACTACCTAGGCCTATATGTCTATGCCTCCCTCATTTAGAAATACCTCAACACGCCCATAGTTAGGGATACAGTTGAAACTGTGTATAGCGTATTATACTTAAGATGGAGCACCTTGCTACAAACAATTGAATTCATTATAAAGTGCTCATAAAAACAAGAGCTGGCATACTAAACTGTGGTATCAAATACGAAAGATTAAGTATAATAATTTGTTATGAAAATTAAATTTGATCAGTCAAAATTGTAAATTATTAAATTCATATTTGTTCGCTAGATGGCAGATTGATCTAGCAATGCATTTAATGGGCCATTGTCGAGACATTAATGGGTATGAGAAACTGATAAATAATATTTTTCGAAAATTGAAATCAAACTTTAATGTAATGCTTATGTTATATACAATAATATAACAATTTCTCTGTAAAATTGTGGAATTTTAAAATTTTTAAAACTTTTTGATTTGTTGGTTATGTTTGGGAAATGAATAGCAAATGAGTGGCGATTGTTGGCCAGGGGTGCCAGCAATGAGCCATTTTTGTACCAATAATGGTTGTTTCTTGGGAACACTAGCATGAATCTAAACAAAATTGATTCTGTCTGACAAATAATAGCTTGCCCTAGGTTTATATACAATCAATTAATACCTGCAGATTGTTTGCACATTTCCTTAGGTACTAAAGTTCATTTAATCAATGTAGATTTAAATGGAGAAACGATCTGATACTGCACTGTTGCACATGATTAACATTGAAATTAAAAACATTACACATTAATTAATTTTAATCCGAAACAAATCAAATGAATCATTCAACAATTTAAAATAAATGTTAAAGTATACATTAAGTAATATTATACTAATAGATATCGGGGTTACCAAGGAAACTTTTGATATTAATCTCTACCTGTTTCCCTGGTTACCACAACCAAGGCTCTATTGTTTATTTGAGACCCTAGGCTTTTACTATTAGTCCTTACCGATCTAATAGGTACAATTAACTAAATATAGAGGCCCACTTGTTCCCAGAGTGACATTACATATATAATATACAAAATAAACCCTTGCAAGTGTTAAGTTATTTCATAGTATTGACAATTTGTTTTTTTCTACAGCGAAACCTTGTTCTTAAGTAAGCGGGATTGATCATATTTACAAGCAATTGGTGTTATCCCGTCTTGCAAATTGTTTCATAGTAGCTGTAATAATCACGTTAAAAATAATTTTTTAACTTTGTAATCATTATTACAGATAGAAATTGTTTAATATTTGTGCTTTTGCATCAGCCATCAAATCCGTCATTAGTTAATTTGTGTAATATCAATAAATGAATAATGAGTGTAAGCAAATATGTAGAGGGTTGCGTACTTCCTCAAAAATTTACACGTCCCGCAGCCCATATAGTTATTTAAAAAATCAAACAAGCGCAGTCCACAACCCACATAATTGCTTTTTCTTAGTACTCAACTGACAGAGGCGCACCAAGGGGAGGAACTGGGGGACAGAGAACAGATGCTTCCATTCCTCATGAAATGCATGCATATTACAATTATAGCCATGGATCTCTGCGATGTTTACATTTATGTATATACACAAATGTAATCATCTCTTTATCCATGTCATATCACATACATGTACGTAATAAGTATTGATCATACTCTAAGTCTGCAGGAGCAGGCAATATTTAGTTGATATTGAAATTATTGTAATAATTGATGATTGATTAATCTATTTAATACTACCAGCTTTTAGGTCCTCAATTCTAAAAATTTTATGAAAAACAAGGCAAAAACCAAACATTTGATAAAGATTGATGAGCTAAAATTTGTTGAAAATACAGCAAATCTTATTTTATGAAAGAAATTTTAGGACTATTTTGAATAGCTAATTTTAGCTTACCATATATAATTTACCCCAAGCTTAGAAATTTTACAAAATGATATAGACCTTGCATAATCAGATGAGTATCATGCATTTTAAGTTAATGTTAATTAAAAAAATTTCTGATAATTGCCATCTGCAGGCAAAACTTTTTAACCCTTCTAGCCATAGGTGAAATCTTTCCACATTTTTTTACAAAATAGTATCGATATAACCTGCGCAGATAGCTTAAAATCTTAGCTAAAAAATCGTTTGATTTAAGTAACCATTTACCGTACGATTCAAAATAATAGGAGACTTAAACATCCTAAGCCTTCGGGATGCAGGCATCTACTCTCATCATTACACAGTGTTTAGCATTTGCACTGAAACCAGATGTGCATTACGATTCTCCTGAATCAGAATTTTATTGCTCTAACTTCCAACTAGTTCCATTTGATTTTTGCCCCACTCTTTCCCATTCACCATTTATGAAAATTACTTCTCCCTTGGCTCTACAGTATAGCTTCTATTTTGGACAAATATTTTCAGTAACAAACATAAATTCGTCACACCAGTTTAATTATTTACAATCCCCGTCTCACAGAAATACTTAATACCAACTCGTAATCGCATTAGAATGAGTGGTTCTGCAGAACTCTAATATGTATACACTAAGCAGCAAATAAAATTTCACATAAAGATGTAGTTACAGGTATCCAAAGAGAAAGTTTAACAATTTTGCCTATTAATTTTTTTTGGCTAAATGCCAGATAAGGAATTAAAAATATGTCTTTTATGAATATTGGATTAATTAAGTAATACAATTTTTAAGTTAAGTTTAATAGAGCTATATGCACTATGTAAATGTATTGAATAGGATTATATTTGTTGCATTCTGCAAAGTTATGCAATTTTTTTATGAGAAATACAAATTCGCTTTGACTGCAAAAATTTTATTCAAAAGTTGTAAATATAAAAATAGATCAGCTTTTCAACTATAAATGATTAGAATTAATGGTTTCGATGTTTCTTAATAAATTATGTATTATGTTTAAAAAAATGACATTTGCATACTTTCTATGTCCCACTCTCCTCAATATTAAAAAGCAATAAGTAGGTGGACACCACATCATTTGTAAACATTGTAGCCCTCAGCTTTGATGGATTTTTAGTTTTAATGAAAATGAAAATCTTGTTGGCATGGAGAGAATGACAATTTTCTCTAACATTATTAGTTGCTTTTATTTGAAGCATAATTAGTAACTGTTATTTACAAGTGTATGTAAACAACTGCTAGTATAATTAATTGATTTGTAACTCTTGAAGGCTGAGTTAGTAGTGAACATAACATCTTAAAGTATAGTTAGTTGGTTTTACATCACAATATAATTGTAATTGATAAAACGCCCCTTGCAAACCGAGTTTTTTTTAAATGTGATTGGTATGATATAAAATTATTTCATAAAAATTGAAAGTTTGAAAAACATCGGTTTGATTACAAAATAATAGAAATGTAAAAATAGAACTAATTCTTATTAATTACATCTTTTATACATACATATATTTTTGGGTTATCAGTTTTAAATTTTAAGAAATTCTGCTCGACAGTATTTTCTTTGTTTAATATGAAAATTAACTATAAATGCTGTTGAGGTAGTCTTTAGTATCATATTTTGAGATCGTTGAAGATACGTTTGCTTACTGAAACAATTGATATCTTTCGAATACATTGCTGTGTGAAACAAAAGTGTTTTGCTGTTGTATTATGCGAAAAAACTAACACATGTTATTCATCCCAATTTTCTTAAACAATGTCAAAGTTGATTTATGATTTGCTGATGTTGAATCAATACTAGTGTTTTTACTTGAGTTTCCTTGTATTTTTGCTAAATTTCATGAATTTCGGAAATATGTTTGTATATTAAATCCTTGAGCATAGAATGATAGTTTCGTATTATAAATCAGTTACTGAAAATAGCTCTGTTGTACTAAATGTAGATTTTTCAGCTACGTTCAAACCAAAGATAAATATAAACAAGATTCACTTAGAATAAATGCCCCTTGACCTGATGCAAAAATTTTGAGGCACTTGCAGTATCCGACTCATACTCAAATTATGCTCATGCATTTACTAAATGTAATACATTTAATAAAATCCAAATTTACATTCAATAATTCTTGAAAATTGCAAAAAAAATATATAGCAGCATTTGACAATGAGATATCCCATTAATAAGATTGAATGAACTTTGGATCAAAATCATTTTAATGAAAAATAACGAAACAGTATCTTTACTGGCAGCATAATTTATGATGCCTTTGAGTAGCATTATTATATATTAAACATATTCTTAAAAATTCTTTAGTAGATAGGAATTATTGACATAATTTTGAACCATGATTTTTAGAAAATTAATATTTTGAGAATTGAGTGAATTCGTGAACTACAAATTTTCTACTTAAAAATAAAGCTTTATGAATGTTTAAAATTTAAATAAAGGCACTCCAAAATCACGGTTAATTGCTAACATCATAAACTCTTATTTGAATTGGGTAATAATTTGCCACAAAAGCTAAGAGCAAATGAAAAATAAAGTGTAAATTAAAATATTAGTTACCTTCATTGTGATTTTTTACAAATTTTAGAATTTCAAAAATTGGGGAAGAACAATTCTTTAAAAAATTTACTTAAAAATTATGCAAGTAATTTAAAAACATTTGGCTTATATATTTTTCCTCCATTAGAAATATTTCTTTTTAAAGAACATATATAAGAATATAGCCTATCAATATTCAGAATATTGTTAATAAAATATTTTTCTCGATTTGTATGAGATTGTTTAAATTATGAATTACGTTATATCATTCACTCATTTAATGTTCATGAAGACCCATTCAAATAACCCATTGGAATGGGGAACCATGGCCTAAAATTACAGCAGATAGTGTTTGTAATAATAACTTAAAATATTTATTGAAATGTGAATTGAAACTTTGAAAAAAGCGAAAGAAGTTTCTTATACTGTTATTTAGATTGCACCAATTGTCCAATATGTTGTGAAGACAGCGCAAGAGGTATGATAAATTTATATGCATGCATACATAAACCTAACAGCATTGTTTCACGCACACACACAAATTTTGAAAATATAAAAAAAGCTGAACTTTCTCGCATATAAACTGGGCACCTCTTAAATTTAGTCCTTATTAAAAGCTTTAATGGAGAAGAAGGCAAGGGCGCATATGTCATCGCTCTGAGCTATGCAATCCTTAATGGAATAGGAAGTGTTCTTAAAATAATAATGAAATATTTTACAATTTTCACGACCCAAAATGTTACTGAAACGGAAAATCTAAGCCAGAAGAGAAGAAGGTAAGAAAACTTTAATGAAGCTTACATAACCTAGAAGCTTTGGAAGAGGGATATGGGTTAGTCAGGTAACCAGTCTACAGTTCTCTGTCTGTCAGTTGGGTGTTCAGCACAGAAGTAGTTAAAATTTTACCATCAGTTACTATGAGCAGACAAGTTCCACTTACAATATGTTACTAATTATATATATATATATATATATATAATATATATATATATATAGATTGTGACATCAGTAGAGTGCACGGAGGTGCACTAACGTTAGAATGAATGCTAACTATTTCTCCATTAACAATTTTTTCAATTGTTTATATACAATGATTCTCATAACATTTACTAATATCTGGTTACACAAGCAGACATAGCAAATACGAAAACAGCGACTGGCCGATAATGATACCTAGGTACCTGCCACCACATATATATATATATATATATATATATATATATATATATATCTTTGTATTTATTTGCACACAATAAAACAATTTAATGTACATCGTTATATTTGTTACACTATTAACAATAATATATAATATTTCATTGTGCTGAGTTGTCTATTGTATATAACTTGGAATCATAATTATAACTATTTGCCTAATACAAGCTTTATCTTTCTAAATAATTTTTTAAAGTAAATTTCAAATTTTTAGGTTGCCCAAAAGAATGTCCACACCAATGTACAACAGGTTTGCTTAAAAGTTTTTTATCTTAGCCACTATTTGTAAAGCAAAATCTAATCATTTTATCTGCATTGAATGAAGTAGTAACGTAAGCAACATCTTAAGGATTTCTTAGGTATTTCTATTACTTTGTATAAGTAGCGTTCTGAAGTAAAGATCTTTGTCTCAATTAAGTCTAAGATTATGAAATATTAAAAAAATGAAGCAAGTGCTTTTAATAATTTGCAGCTCGTCAGCTCATCAGAGTCTTTCCACATACACTACACAAAGCTTTAAGTCAGTTTAAAATATCCCAAAATCTGTAGTCTTTAATATAAAATCACCAATGGAATACCTTTCCGGAAAGTTTTGCTTACTTTTCGTGAAATGGTCTGTATGTTAGAATTCCAAGAATAACCGCAAAATTTCTATTGATGTTAGCAGCTAAAAAATTCTGTACTGACTACTTATTAAATGTTATTTACAAATGTTTTCATTTATTTGCATGGTCACTGCTATAAAGAAAGAAGATGCCAGACATTAAAAGTAGTTATGGTGACTTTGAAATGCAAACTGGTAATGTCATGCCAAAATGTCCAGTGCCTTAGGCTGCGGTTAGACTATTTGATTCGTAGAAAAAGCAGTTACAAAATCAGGTCCCATTGTTAGTTATCTTAGGTGGTTAGACGTGATAATCTTCCAAAATATGAGAGCTTATGCATGACCAAACACATAGTCTTGCCATAACTTTAGTAATTATACCTATTATGGGATTCAAGGTGAAAAGTGCGTTTTTTTTACTAAATTCTGCATTATTAAAGCCATTGCAAATAGTAATGTTTATATTTTCATTGTTTTCAATAAAATAAACTTATAAATTCACTACTTTAAATGCACAATTCAATATACATTCAACATGTTCTGCTCAGAGTTCTTTTTTGTATTTCAAAGGACCAGCAAATAAGGCCTACATTGTCAATAACCTGTATAAGGTGATAAACAAATTACAACTTTATCCTGATTATATTTTGCTTTCAAAGAATAGTCGATTTGTTTAACTGTTTGTAATGAACAAAAACACATAATCACATTTATGATATCACTGCAACGAAAATACAGAAAATCTCAATATATTTTCTGTTTTGAATATGTAAAGAGAATTTATTGATGGCAAGAGTGTTCTGGGTTTACTAGTAAGCATAGCAAAATATTGTTAACAGCAAAATCATTCTGCAATGAATGCGTTCTCTTGGTCGCAAAGAACAGATTACTGCTGAGATATTTATGAATTCCAATGAATGCAAGTTTCGTAAAATTATAAATGCATTGAAGAGATTGTCAAGAATATTGCAGCAATAGAAAAATATATCGAAAATCACAATCAAACTCAATGCATATTCCCGAGATAAAGAAAAGAATTGATCAAGTAGGATTGGATGATCCATGCTGAATCCTTATATGTGATTTGAAAGAAGATACTACACTGAAAGTTGAAAAAAAACTTCTCAAAGATTGAGACGAGGTTAAAGGAATATTAGCACATATGAGAAAAGAGCATTTCATTGAAAAAAGTAATAGATAGACGAATTGGTAAAACTATTGATATATATCCAAGAAATGTTCTGTGAAAATTTTCATCCGCTATAATTGTAATTGCATCTGCTAGTAAGCTTAAAGCTTATAAATTTAGAGTATACTTTTCTAAGGATTTATTGGCAAAAGAAGGTTGTTTATAAATTTAAAAGTTTGAGTGCAATGCTTTTTGAATGTGGAAATGAAAAACTTTTTTCATGCATTCAACTAAAATCTTTTATTTTGATGATGAATCTCTAAAAAGAATTATGCACAAAATTAGAGAAAATAATTTCAGAATTTTTACAATAACCATTCACAAAAGAATAAAACTGAAATTGCTATATACAAGATAATGTTATTGTCTATAACATTTATGAAATACACAATTAATCCTGAATCAAATGTGAAAGGGTATTACTCTTCTTCTATTTTAAGAGTTCTGCACGACATAATTTATAATTTATTTCGTTTCAAAGGAATAAATAAAGTAGATAATTAAATATTATATAAAGTACTCTCACATGCATTAAAATATTATAACTTACAAGTATTTTTAGTTATTTATAATGGTAAAGTTGCCAAAGAAATAGTCGTATTCATTGCTGATTCAACATCCCCAATAATTTGCAAAACATTGCAAATTTCAAAAATTAGTTGGCATGGACCAAATGGTGACCTTATATCTTTAAATATGGAAACCAAGGAACATACTTTGCAACTACAAGACATTCTAGTACTTGGAAATGGAACCTATGAATGCAAAGTTGTACAAACTGATTACTGTGGCAATTCTAGAAGCAGCTCGACTTCAGCACACATTACAACC
>CABFPE010000710.1:62290-87719 GCA_900660155.1 Hofstenia miamia | reverse complement strand
AAACTAGTAACTGGTATGTATGATATTGACGTTTGGAAATATGTCAGCATTGCAAAAAATTCACGACCTGGTTTACGTAGTAGTAATAGACTCAAATTTACTATACAAAAAACTCGTTTGAAAGGAACAGAAAAGTCTTTTTTCACAAGAACTGTTTATTACGTGAACTGTCTTCAAGCCAAGTATAATTTGTCAATTTATAAAAGACTTAGATTTTTTAAAGAAACATTAAAGGTGATATTTTTCAATTTTTTAAAAGGTAATTATTCTCGGGAAGGTTGCAGCCGTTTTATATTTTGTTATTGTATTGATTGTAAATGCAAACTCTTATAGATATTCTGTAGTCTGTAACATCACTAAATAAAGTCTTTTAGTAGTAGTAGCAGTAGTATTTCAACAAAAAACCCACGAAACTAATACAAAACGTACGTTGGTTTTGTGAATGATATAGCGAACATGTCAAAGAAAAGAACTTTTATCTAAATTCTGCAAAATCTATTGAGTTAACTTTTGCCCATCCCAACATCAAAGACGCCAACTTGCGTGAAATTATGTCTTCGCAAATTTCTATTAATGATGAATTGGTTTGCCAGGTTGAAGATGCTAAGTACCTTTGCTTATTTATAGAAACCGACTTGAAATGGAATAAACAGATGTCATACATCATGAAGAGCGTTAATTATGTAATTAGATGTTTAATGTTTGTCCTACCTCTATTAGATCCAGAAGAACAATGATAGCTTTTAATCAGTACATAGTGCCTATATATTTATATAGCGCAGAAGTTTGGACACCAGCAATAAATGATAAACAAAGACGACTTCTCAAGAAACCTATGAAATTTTATGAAATTAAAAATAAAATTTCAAAATACTACTTAATTAATCACATAAATAACCAATTTACAAATAATGTATTTAGGATATTTCGGGATAGTACTCACCCCTGTATCAAAAGTTTGTTACGACAACTGCTTATGCTCATCAACAAGGATCCGACTTAGACCTCCTTACTGTAAATCTGCCAAGAGGAGTTTCTTGCCCGCTGCTTGCGAGTTTATAAACTATGGGATTTGCCTTAAATTTTTATAGTTGTTTTGTAATCGTCATTTTTGTAATTTATTCATAACTATTTACAATTAGTTTGTTCATGAATTTAAGCTTCATTTCAAATAATATATTCACACATTTCAAGAAAAAAATTCAATTTCAGTAACAGCATTGTTGTTAATTGAATAGTTCATTTGATCATGGAGATTAAATTATAATAAATACATTTTTCATTTTGAGGATCAATATACGTTTACTCGATTGATGTAGTGAATTCTCTGAGTTACTTTGTAAAGTTTTGTTCTTAAGCATACAAATTCATAGCAGTTATAATTTACTATTCAATGCTCGCTTTTCATTGTGCATGTGTGAACATATACATTAGAACAATAACATTTACTAAATATATAATGAAAAAATTTGATTAAATATCAAGTATTGTATTTTTCCACATTAGATCATGACACACTGATATTTCAGTCTCGTCACCACATTTTATATATGCTATATAAACACAAACATATTGTTAACAACTGCATGATAGTATGTATATGTTCAGAGATCTATTTTGTAGTATACAATACTTTGCTATGGAAAAACTACTTTTTTTCTAAATAAAACTGAGTTATTTTTTTAAAAATCTGCAGGTTAGTTGAGGGTATGATTTTTTGTTTGCGCATGGGTTGGGTACACTTTATTTATTTGGGTTGGATAAGAAAATATATAACCACGTCAACCCTTAGTGGTCTTCAACCTACTCTTCCAAGTTCTCTTATTAACAATAGCTATGCAAAGATGATACAAATAAAGAACTTCTTTCATCTGTGGAGTGCAATGGAAGTGAAAATTACCATTTCCATAATAAGCAATCCTGATAATTGACGTTTGATAGAAAGAAGCTTGTGAACACTTGTGATAAATTTTGCATTGTCAAGAAAAACGAGAAAATGAGATGCAGGAGCATTCCACCTTACTTCATTATCACACTTGTTTAGATATACAATATGCAAAATATTTTTAAGGTACAAAGTGAAAAATACTTTAAAACGCTTGTAGTAGCATCAAATTTGGTAATTTCATCCTAACAATGTTACTGAGTGTGATGTGCTATTTTGCTGAAAATAATTTCTATCAATGGTGAGCTCTAGTAGCTTCTGCATGATGCACACAACTTCATAATCATTTGACGCCATTCAGTTTGTTGTCATTTAATAAAAAACAATGTTTCGATAAGTCAAAGCAGCAATTTCTTATTAATAAATGCTCTTCTGGCTGTTTACTCACGATTTGAGTAGCATTTCTTCTGTCAATTTTGAAATGATTAAAGGCAATGTCACAGAATTAACCAAACAAAGTTGTTTTAACAAATAAAATTTTATTTAGATAAGCATTTTGCCCAAAAGATTTCTACGGTAAGTATATTAATAATGACAATTATAGTAAATGAATGATTTGTATTAATATAAATTGCTTTCTATTGATTCGAAAAAATACAATTAATAGTATATCAATATGTTGAAGTAAGACCGAAGACATATGCAGGAAAAATGTCAAAGACGTATATTGAATATTGAACCTCATGTGTGCATAATAAATTTTATATCTTAAACATTTAAGTGGATCTTAGAACGATGTACACATGAACACTAGAATCAGTGATGCAAGTAGTAATATCGTTCAGATCCAACTGAAGCCAACCCACCACAATTAAATTCATCCATGGAGGGCAAAGTATCTTGTTCGTCACCCTCACCTGATGCAAAGCAACCCTACATAAAACTCTAATTTCAAAGCCTATCCCGAGTTTAGTTCGACCCAAACAATTTGTAGCCCTGACTAGAATTATATATTCGTGTATACCGAAGATCTACCATAAACATTTAATTAGGCCTTGGTATACCATAGACAATAGTGTAAACAAACTCAATACAATTTATTTTTCAAATGTTTTACATTTACAAATTAATTTGTAAATTCTTATTTGAACACGAAGAGATTATACTAAGTGGTCTGCTTAACTTGTGGTTACACAATAACTAAATTTCCCAAATTTTATATTTCGAATGATGGATTTTTTGCATTGATACTGTATATTGTGATCGGTTATGGATTTTGCGAAGTCGACTTTGATTTCTATTCAATCTAATTGGCATACAATTATTTGGTGACTTCTTTGTATTAGATTTAGAGAAAAGCGAGGAGCACATTTTCGATTCCGGTCCAGTACTGGTTCCAATCTCGTTTTCAATTTCAATTTCTAGTTCTGTACTGAGATAAATGTGTAAAATTACAAATCAAATTGAATATTGAATGGAGACATATTTTAGTTTACTGAATATTATCTAGCTTTGAATATTATAAAATATAATAGTAACTATTAAGTCAAATTGGGCCCGGTCCGGTTAATTCTCCTGTTTATTTCTTTTTAATGTTTCCCGTCCGTACTACGGGTGGAGGTTCCACAGGACACTTGTATATTTAGGACACACATGGAAATCAGGGAAGCTCAAAATAACTTTTGTAGGATTTATTTTTCCCTGAAACCGCTTGAGAAATTACATTAGTGATGTCTTAAAGAGGGAGGGAGAGAGGAGGATTGCTTAGAGTACCTTATCAAAACTTCAACCTAGCACATGCATAAATATCTACAAGCTATTAGTGCAGGAATTTATAAATATTTAATTTTTGTTTTCATGTATACCTGAATCATCACTTTTCTAGTATCACTGCATTCTAGTTTAAATTTGTCATATTATTCATTAAATGGATGACAAATTTTTAAATACTTACTATTAAATTTTCTGTTTATTGTAAATTTAGTAGCGCAATGAAACGCATTTTAGCGGCCTTGTCTCAAAGGCCAGACCTTTTACCGAGTACAACTGATTAGAATTTACAGAATAATTAAGTAAACAGTCCTAAATTTGACATTTTTATCTAACAAACGTAGCTAAAAACCAAAAGATTTTCAAGTCGTTGACATGAAGGTGCTAATTCTGACAATGTCGCTATTTATCAAACAGCAAATTTGCATTTAACAATCGCTTAAATTTACTTCAAATAAATTTACTGTTTTAAAAATTCCCTAAATGAAATAGTTTTGCCGAAAGATCACTGGTTTTCCTTACTACAAAATTTTGCTCATTTTCAAATTTAATTTTAAATTTAAGAATCTCTATAACTAATAAATTTTGCTGCTTAGGCAAATTTTAAAATATATTCATTCAAAATTTGAGAGTCCACAACATTTATGCTCGGTTGCAGCTCTGATTGGTATCCTTAATCAATGACCCACCTTAATTTTTTTCAATCCATTTAGAACAACATCCACAATGAAAAGCAATGCAAATGTAAATAAAAAATGAAATAGAGTCAATCTATATTCTTTAATTAATCGTTAATGTTTTGTTATATATTGAAATTCACGGCAATATTTGATACACCCACACCCTGTTTAACGATCCGTTAAAGAAGCCCCACATCTAATTCCCAACAACTATCTGGTATTAGTAAGATTAAATCTATTAGTTCAAGAAGTATTTGAAATTTATGGTGATTTACTTTTCAAAGTTCAAGTGTATCGGCATGTAGCTCTAGCTACACACGCAAGCAGGTAACAGCATTACGAAAATTAATTTATTTGATGATTACCGCACTGTCAAAAAAAATCTGCTAGTTTTCTGCAAAGTGCATTACAATTGAATTTTTAATACTGATATTAGATGCACACATTATCTTGTTTGCCCATGCAACTCATGCCAATCATCTTGCAGTTCATCATTCCATAAGTGATTTTTTTGACTGTTTAAAATATTTGTAGACCTGTATTATGGTAATAAATATATTTAATAATAATAATAAATAATAAAGTTCGTTCTTTTTGTTTCTTTTGATGAAAGGGGTCACTTTGACAATATGTGTTATAATAGTTGCAAATTTTTTCAAGATTGTAATGACATTTGTAATATGTTTTCAAGAATACTAATGAACGGAAAATTTGTCTTTTGAAGGCCTTTTTTGTTATCTAAAATTTCCGGCTGCTTAAGATTTCAGCATCTTTTGTACCAAGATGATGCTTATGTCAATTAGTGCTTGTATGAACTGATTATGACTAGAACAAACATGCATTGAATTATTATTATTATTATTCTTTCATCTCACAGCTTCATGCTGGTATCCCTCTCAGCTCGGGGAACTCACCAGTTCCCAGGGAGTCTGAGAGCTTTCCTCAGGCATCTAGCTGTACCTAACAATGCTGCCTTCTGTGCTACCGCTCCTCTCTTATTATTATTATTATTATTATTATTATTATTTTCATTATTATTTATTTTATAATTATGCATCTGAAAATAACACTCAGAAGATACAATTTACAAATTTATATATTTAAAGACACGCATGTTTCAGGTATCTGTTTGAAAAATTTTTGAACTTCCGATACTTCTTCTATGGAATAAATGTATGTTTGTGTGAATCCCTTTATACATAGTTTTATCTGTTGCTTAAATGGAAGTGTCCAGGAGTGGTAAGAGGATGACGATCAAAATTGATCATTAAGATTTGCATAAGCTTGTCAAACACTGACTAAATGTGATATCTGGATTAGCTTCTTCAACAGTATCACTTACTCTAAGCTCAAGATGATTATTTTGGCAATATCATACATGGATTGCTCCACCTTTCTTCCCAACAAGCACAGATTCATTATCATTTTAGAAAACAAACAAAATTTCAAAATAATAATGAAGACACTCATCAGTAAATCCATTTCTATGTAAGATGTTTGAAAGCAATCTACCTCACCAGAACTCAATTTGAAACAGACGTACCGACAAATCATATTCTCATTTTAATAATTTGCAGCTCATCAGAGTCTTTCCACATACACTACACAAAGCTTTAAGTCAGTTTAAAATATCCCAAAATCTGTAGTCTTTAATATAAAATCACCAATGGAATACTTTTCCGGAAAGTTTTGCTTACTTTTCGTGAAATGGTCTGTATGTTAGAATTCCAAGAATAACCGCAAAATTTCTATTGATGTTAGCAGCTAAAAAATTCTGTACTGACTACTTATTAAATGTTATTTACAAATGTTTTCATTTATTTGCATGGTCACTTCTATAAAGAAAGAAGATGCCAGACATTAAAAGTAGTTATGGTGACTTTGAAATGCAAACTGGTAATGTCGTACCTAAATGTCCAGTGCCTTTGGCTGCGGTTAGACTATTTGATTCGTAGAAAAAGCAGTTACAAAATCAGGTCCCATTGTTAGTTATCTCAGGTGGTTAGACGTGATAATCTTCCAAAATATGAGAGCTTATGCATGACCAAACACATAGTCTTGCCATAACTTTAGTAATTATACCTATTATGGGATTCAAGGTGAAAAGTGCGTTTTTTTTACTAAATTCTGCATTATTAAAGCCATTACAAATAGTAATGTTTATATTTTCATTGTTTTCAATAAAATAAACTTATAAATTCACTACTTTAAATGCACAATTCAATATACATTCAACATGTTCTTTTTTGTATTTCAAAGGACCAGCAAATAAGGCCTACATCGTCAATAACCTGTATAAGGTGATAAACAAATTACAACTTTATCCTGATTATATTTTGCTTTCAAAGAATAGTCGATTTGTTTAACTGTTTGTAATGAACAAAAACACATAATCACATTTATGATATCACTGCAACGAAAATACAGAAAATCTCAATATATTTTCTGTTTTGAATATGTAAAGAGAATTTATTGATGGCAAGAGTGTTCTGGGTTTACTAGTAAGCATAGCAAAATATTGTTAACAGCAAAATCATTCTGCAATGAATGCGTTCTCTTGGTCGCAAAGAACAGATTACTGCTGAGATATTTATGAATATCAATTAATGCAAGCTTCGTAAAACTAATAAATGCATTGAAGAGATTGTCAAGAATATTGCAGCAATTGAAAAATATATCCAAAATCACAATCAAACTCAATGCATATTCCCGAGATAAAGAAAAGAATTGATCAAGTAGGATTGGATGATCCATGCTGAATCCTTATATGTGATTTGAAAGAAGATACTACACTGAAAGTTGAAAAAAAACTTCTCAAAGATTGAGACGAGGTTAAAGGAATATTAGCACATATGAGAAAAGAGCATTTCATTGAAAAAAGTAATAGATAGACGAATTGGTAAAACTATTGATATATATCTAAGAAATGTTCTGTGAAAATTTTCATCCGCTATAATTGTAATTGCATCTGCTAGTAAGCTTAAAGCTTATAAATTTAGGGTATACTTTTCTAAGGGTTTATTGGCAAAAGAAGGTTGTTGATAAATTTAATAGCTTGAGTGCAATGTTTTTTGAATGTGGAAATGAAAAACTTTTTTCATGCATTCAACTAAAATCTTTTATTTAGATGATGAATCTCTAAAAAGAATTATGCACAAAATTAGAGAAAATAATTTCAGAATTTTTACAATAACCATTCACAAAAGAATAAAACTGAAATTGCTATATACAAGATAATGTTATTGTCTATAACATTTATGAAATACACAATTAATCCTGAATCAAATGTGAAAGGGTATTACTCTTCTTCTATTTTAAGAGTTCTGCACGACATAATTTTTAATTTATTTCGTTTCAAAGGAATAAATAAAGTAGATAATTAAATATTATATAAAGTACTTTCACATGCATTAAAATATTATAACTTACAAGTATTTTTAGTTATTTATAATGGTAAAGTTGCCAAAGAAATAGTCGTATTCATTGCTGATTCAACATCCCCAATAATTTGCAAAACATTGCAAATTTCAAAAATTAGTTGGCATGGACCAAATGGTGACCTTATATCTTTAAATATGGAAACCAAGGAACATACTTTGCAACTACAAGACATTCTAGTACTTGGAAATGGAACCTATGAATGCAAAGTTGTACAAACTGATTACTGTGGCAATTCTAGAAGCAGCTCGACTTCTGCACACATTACAACTTCTAGTGGTACAAATTATAAATTAAAATATTTTAAGAATTTTGAAAATATAGCAAAAAATTAAGCTCTAATTGTTTAAATGATAAGCTATATATATATATATATATATATATATATATATATATATATATATATACTACTATATATTCAAATATATTACAGTATTTTTGCCGCTTACTTCGGACTTGAAATTCAAGTAATATAATCGCCTAAATATTACACAAACACTCAACTTCAAAATATTTATTCGTTAGAAACTCTGTAATATTTTAGACAATGTCGCCTATACTTAAATCATCTAGTGCTAAAATACTTGGAAAGTACTTTTGGACGTGGTTACAAATGTAATTTCTTTGAAAAAATTTATTATTGATACTTTTAGACAAAAGTGATGTCTATGGATATAAGGAAGGAAACACACATTATTTCTGTCTTCAAGCAAAATTTACAAATGACTATCTGTGTAGTAAAACTCCTGCAAGTGATTATCCTGTTCCAAATTTTCATGGTCATTTGTTCTTTATACATCCAAAATGGAAAACTTTTCAAGTTCCTACAGGTTGTGTTGCGAACTGTAGATTATTTAATCCGTTGGCTCCATTTAAATCTGATGAACCGAAGCTTTTAGAATATGTTAATACACTCGATGCTCTACAAATGTGCAGTGATAATGATAAGATTACCACCAGTTTCTGGGTTCCTAATAAAAAGTATTGCAATTGCATTGAAGAAAATTGCAGGGAAGGTTATATTGGCTTTAAGATTGATACGACAACTATTGCAAGCCAAGTAGTAAGGTACTCTTTCTCGATCAGCAAAATGCTTTGTTGGATTTCATCAGGAGCCTTTGCAACAATTGAAGCACAGAAGGGAATGAATGCATCTGCAAACCAACATGGAGTGACTGATTGTCCACCAGGATGCGGTAAGAAGACTACATACTTGTACTAACATATTTAATTAAATATTAGCAACAGACTTAATTTTACTCATTATTGTAGCAGCAGTTGCTTATTTACTTGAAGGAGCATCTTTGAGCTGCTTCATTTTAATATTTAATGATGTCATTGTTTCTATATATATATATATATATATATATATATATATTTAAGAATGTCGCAAATTATTTAGAACTTCATATGAAACAGAAGAATAAAAATAATCATGATAATAACAAATAGATTTATTACCAAATTCAGGTTTTCAAAGTTATTAAAAGTCAAACAAATTCTATATTAAAGTATGTAGTGCATGATGATCACATGAATTGGAAGGGCAAGCAAAGCAACAAGTACATCTATTATTAACAGTAAAATGGATTCAAGATGTATCTTTAAATATCAAATAAATTCACATTAGTTGATATGAAAGTTTGTCAGATATGCGATGCGATTAAAATAGAAATTATGCTGTCTTGCATTTTTTCATGAAATTTTCAGAACAAATATCATATTGGGTAAGCTTAAATATTGGTGCTATATTTGTTCGTTATCATTTCGTAAGTATGCACAATAAAGCAAAAATTTTACTTAATAGTTCTAGAATAAGAGCGCATTTGCAAGAAAGACGTTTTTGTAATATTTATAATAAAAATTGTCAAAATTGAGCAAATAAAATTTGTATCGTTTCCTCAAAAGCACCGTGTACATTTTAAAAAAATTGCATATGTGTGGGGACTGCAGCAAGAGTCCCCTTCCAATAGTGTAATGCTAAACTTTAACAAGAGGAGCTCTTACAATGGCAAGCTATCCAGAATGTGAGCTAGTTAGACATTTTTATTTCTGTAAATTGCAATTATGTTATCTTATATAAATGTGAGCAGAGATTTTCATGTGTTGAAAACTCTGCAGCAAACCTGGTTATGCCTAAGAAACCTTAGGCTTGACATTTAACGTTTTGACAATTCAGCTTATTTTAAGCCCATCCATTTTATAGTCTTTGCCAAAAAATATCTTCAGTATTTTGGTTGTTAGACACTTGTAAATGTTACTCACTGAAAACCTCAATAGAGTTTTGAAAGAGCAAAAGGATATCAATTTTAAATTTAAAAATGTAAATTTTATTTTTCCTCAAATTGTTAATAGCAATAAATCATTCATTGCTCATCTGCGGCAAGTTGTGGCACAAATTGATTAGCACTTAAAGGCTTATTTTCATGAAAAACATTTTTGAAGAAATAATTATAAACCAATGTAATGCCTTTATTCTTAAAATTCAAACAATTTTTTTCAAATGTTGATGAATTTTTGTGGCATAGTATATGTTTGAGTCGCAGCGATTGTTAATTGGCTTGTCATTCCCTGGCCTTATCCTTTGTACATCTTCCATGAATTTATCATCTTAATGTTAACTTGCTAAGACGTCCCAAGCCACGAGACTTTGTGTCGAGGTACCCCTCGACAATAAAGCTAAGAATAGTAGTAGCTCGTAAAAATGAAGTTACATTTGAATAATTTTTGACATACTTTGCCAATATGACGCTACTTAAAATTATCTAACTTTTGGGAGTATTAAAAAGCATTACAAATCAGAAATGGATTACTTTCGTATCTTAATCAACTATTTTCACAAAGCTTTCAATGAAAGAAAGGGCAGGCGCACTTGATTTTAATGAGTTCTTCTGGTTTGAAGTATATTATGTTGATTGCACAATTTGGTGCGAATCATTATTTGTGGAATACATGAGATTACCGCATATACAGTTAACATGTAGGTACAACGTTTGGTTTTATTAGGAAATGCTTGCTGAAGATACCATTAGCTGCTCGAAAATTTGAAACTCCAGGATATCCTCCACTTCTTGTCTTAGCATTAAAATATAAGCTAATATCATAATTTCATTTTCAATTTTAGCACAACAATAATTTTTTGCTAAATTTATAATGGCGTTTTATAACTCATTAAATAAAAAAGGCATTCCAAAATTTAAAAGCTCTACAAAAATGAAAAGTTTGACCTCATCTATATAAACAGAAACAGTTAAAGAACTTGATGATCGCATTTTGCATTAGTTTCTGACACCTGCACATTAAGTATTGAGAGATATTTTTTTCAAAAATCCGAATTTTTAAGAAAAATAGGAAGAAAGGTTCAATTTTTCAACCACTTTCATGCTAGTAATTTTGTCAATATCTCACCATTTACAAATTTCCTAATAGATTTTGAGAAAATTGTTTGAAAATGTGGATAAATGTTTGATACTTTATATCTACATCAGTCTGTTTAAAGTTAAGGTAAGTTGAAATTCCTCATTCATCTTGTGAGTGTTAATGTTACCTGAAGTCTTGCCTTAAAATAGGAAAATTTATTGATATTATATAAATTTTGCAATTGAATTTAGCGTTTGATCCTTACATGCTTTGGGGCTGCACCCCAAATAATTTTTAACAAGGAGTTCAGCCCCCCTTCACTACACCACTGGTTATCCCCTAGATCTGCCACTGGCTATAAAGAATTTTTATTGAAAATGAAAACAATGCATAGATTTACCCCAATAAGCTCGATTTAGTACCAACCCCTAATATATCACCCAAATTATCCTGTACGAAGCAAATACTAGTGAAAAATTTCGCCACGTCATGGACCACCATCTGCTATGATTTTTGCCTGGCACAATGACATAGATAAACTCCAATTAAGCGCCAGCATAAGAATAAAACATATTTTGTTGAATTATATTTTCCAATGTGAATCTATTTCTGAACAATCTTTCGTAAATATTTTTGCTTGAAAGTAATTTAGAAACTGTGTATTTTTTTTTCTAAATTATAATCATTTTTTCAAGAAACAAGAAAAAAAATTACAGAATTTCCTTTGGGAACTATATAACTAAAATAATACGTTTGTCATCTTTTTTCTAAAATTTTGCTATATTAATAATATGCATATGGGAATAGTCATACATATATTAGTGTAACACTTATAGCTATCATATGCTCAACCTCGATTTATGCGACCATAATACCTTCACCTTGTACAAAGAGTAGCGCAAATTAAGAAAATTTAACAAACTTATTAATGATTTAAAGAAAAATGGCTATCCACAAGAATAAATAAACAAAATGATTAATGCTAGGTTTAAGTACAATATGACAATAAACAACGAAGTGGAATAAAAAAAAACAAATATTTTGGACGTTACTGTAACATAAAGAAACAATGTTAAGCAAAGGTCTATTAACATTTAAAATTTGACATCGATTAAAACACAAGATGTTTTTACAAACAAAGATAAAGTGCGTTTGATTTGTCATCTGGACTCGTCTAAACTAGCTGTACACCTACACCTAACATAATGCAACAACAATTCAGGAAGGAGAATCAAGCAGCAATTATTCACCACTCACTTCAACACCATTCCCAAATTATTGTCAGAGCCTATCTATTTATTTTCATATCAAATAAAGATACTTTAAAACTGCAAATTGTGACAGAGAAAATAACCCAGGAAACATCCCATTATTGGTCCATTAATGGGCCCTTGTTGATGTCATTATTGGTCATTGGTGGTAAATGACCGCTGGCCCAACAATGTTTGCCAGCCGTCATATATATATATATATATATATTATCCAATAATGGCCCATTAATGGCAAACAGTAGGTTTTTGATACTATAGCATTAACTTTTATATGTTGAACAACAGCTTTAGTTTATTAAGCAGTTCAAACATTGCTGTTTAAACATACACAATACCAACAAAGGACTGAAGCATACCTTTGAGATTCTGTCACATGCATATTTAATACTAACATTTGTTAGAAATTTGAAGTAATATTTTGCTTATAAATGATAACAATAAGCACAAAAATCTGCTAAATTTAACAAAAAATTTTAATTTTAAAATTAAGTACAATTTTGAAATAATACTATCTTAAGTAGTGAAAAATCTCTTCTGCTCAAGTGTAGGTTTTTTATATAACTGTTAATTTCAAAGTGTTCAAATATTTATGAATAAATTATTTTTTAAATACGTTTAGTAGGTTTATCATAATTTTCTACAAATTTTAAATTTCAAAATATCTTTTCGCATTTCCTTTTATTATATTAAAAGGAACTAGGAATCAAAATAATGAAGTGACTTTTATTTACAAGCATCTGCTCATTGATTATTGATTACTAAGGTTGCCACTGATGCAGCTAATGGTCCACCAATGGGCAACTGATGGAATCAGTGGTCACAAATATTGCATGTTTCCCACCAGCAGTTAATTTATTATGGCCAATGTTATATTATGATTTGTAATTCGCAACTTGGTATAATTTGATTGAATTAAGGACAGCGGCATATTTAAGGGGTGCTTGCCAATTTCAACTTATTCCCCATACGACCTGATCGATATATTGATGAACAGTCTTTTTGTTTGACATAAATTGCAAAAAAGCAGTATTTCATGTATTCTTATTAACTCTGTCTGTCTTTTTGGTTTACTTATCATTTATGCATGTGCGAGCGCGGCATTATGCTAAGAGGGTGATAAAACTACCTAGGCCTATATGTCTATGCCTCCCTCATTTAGAAATACCTCAACACGCCCATAGTTAGGGATACAGTTGAAACTGTGTATAGCGTATTATACTTAAGATGGAGCACCTTGCTACAAACAATTGAATTCATTATAAAGTGCTCATAAAAACAAGAGCTGGCATACTAAACTGTGGTATCAAATACGAAAGATTAAGTATAATAATTTGTTATGAAAATTAAATTTGATCAGTCAAAATTGTAAATTATTAAATTCATATTTGTTCGCTAGATGGCAGATTGATCTAGCAATGCATTTAATGGGCCATTGTCGAGACATTAATGGGTATGAGAAACTGATAAATAATATTTTTCGAAAATTGAAATCAAACTTTAATGTAATGCTTATGTTATATACAATAATATAACAATTTCTCTGTAAAATTGTGGAATTTTAAAATTTTTAAAACTTTTTGATTTGTTGGTTATGTTTGGGAAATGAATAGCAAATGAGTGGCGATTGTTGGCCAGGGGTGCCAGCAATGAGCCATTTTTGTACCAATAATGGTTGTTTCTTGGGAACACTAGCATGAATCTAAACAAAATTGATTCTGTCTGACAAATAATAGCTTGCCCTAGGTTTATATACAATCAATTAATACCTGCAGATTGTTTGCACATTTCCTTAGGTACTAAAGTTCATTTAATCAATGTAGATTTAAATGGAGAAACGATCTGATACTGCACTGTTGCACATGATTAACATTGAAATTAAAAACATTACACATTAATTAATTTTAATCCGAAACAAATCAAATGAATCATTCAACAATTTAAAATAAATGTTAAAGTATACATTAAGTAATATTATACTAATAGATATCGGGGTTACCAAGGAAACTTTTGATATTAATCTCTACCTGTTTCCCTGGTTACCACAACCAAGGCTCTATTGTTTATTTGAGACCCTAGGCTTTTACTATTAGTCCTTACCGATCTAATAGGTACAATTAACTAAATATAGAGGCCCACTTGTTCCCAGAGTGACATTACATATATAATATACAAAATAAACCCTTGCAAGTGTTAAGTTATTTCATAGTATTGACAATTTGTTTTTTTCTACAGCGAAACCTTGTTCTTAAGTAAGCGGGATTGATCATATTTACAAGCAATTGGTGTTATCCCGTCTTGCAAATTGTTTCATAGTAGCTGTAATAATCACGTTAAAAATAATTTTTTAACTTTGTAATCATTATTACAGATAGAAATTGTTTAATATTTGTGTTTTTGCATCAGCCATCAAATCCGTCATTAGTTAATTTGTGTAATATCAATAAATGAATAATGAGTGTAAGCAAATATGTAGAGGGTTGCGTACTTCCTCAAAAATTTACACGTCCCGCAGCCCATATAGTTATTTAAAAAATCAAACAAGCGCAGTCCACAACCCACATAATTGCTTTTTCTTAGTACTCAACTGACAGAGGCGCACCAAGGGGAGGAACTGGGGGACAGAGAACAGATGCTTCCATTCCTCATGAAATGCATGCATATTACAATTATAGCCATGGATCTCTGCGATGTTTACATTTATGTATATACACAAATGTAATCATCTCTTTATCCATGTCATATCACATACATGTACGTAATAAGTATTGATCATACTCTAAGTCTGCAGGAGCAGGCAATATTTAGTTGATATTGAAATTATTGTAATAATTGATGATTGATTAATCTATTTAATACTACCAGCTTTTAGGTCCTCAATTCTAAAAATTTTATGAAAAACAAGGCAAAAACCAAACATTTGATAAAGATTGATGAGCTAAAATTTGTTGAAAATACAGCAAATCTTATTTTATGAAAGAAATTTTAGGACTATTTTGAATAGCTAATTTTAGCTTACCATATATAATTTACCCCAAGCTTAGAAATTTTACAAAATGATATAGACCTTGCATAATCAGATGAGTATCATGCATTTTAAGTTAATGTTAATTAAAAAAATTTCTGATAATTGCCATCTGCAGGCAAAACTTTTTAACCCTTCTAGCCATAGGTGAAATCTTTCCACATTTTTTTACAAAATAGCATCGATATAACCTGCGCAGATAGCTTAAAATCTTAGCTAAAAAATCGTTTGATTTAAGTAACCATTTACCGTACGATTCAAAATAATAGGAGACTTAAACATCCTAAGCCTTCGGGATGCAGGCATCTACTCTCATCATTACACAGTGTTTAGCATTTGCACTGAAACCAGATGTGCATTACGATTCTCCTGAATCAGAATTTTATTGCTCTAACTTCCAACTAGTTCCATTTGATTTTTGCCCCACTCTTTCCCATTCACCATTTATGAAAATTACTTCTCCCTTGGCTCTACAGTATAGCTTCTATTTTGGACAAATATTTTCAGTAACAAACATAAATTCGTCACACCAGTTTAATTATTTACAATCCCCGTCTCACAGAAATACTTAATACCAACTCGTAATCGCATTAGAATGAGTGGTTCTGCAGAACTCTAATATGTATACACTAAGCAGCAAATAAAATTTCACATAAAGATGTAGTTACAGGTATCCAAAGAGAAAGTTTAACAATTTTGCCTATTAATTTTTTTTGGCTAAATGCCAGATAAGGAATTAAAAATATGTCTTTTATGAATATTGGATTAATTAAGTAATACAATTTTTAAGTTAAGTTTAATAGAGCTATATGCACTATGTAAATGTATTGAATAGGATTATATTTGTTGCATTCTGCAAAGTTATGCAATTTTTTTATGAGAAATACAAATTCGCTTTGACTGCAAAAATTTTATTCAAAAGTTGTAAATATAAAAATAGATCAGCTTTTCAACTATAAATGATTAGAATTAATGGTTTCGATGTTTCTTAATAAATTATGTATTATGTTTAAAAAAATGACATTTGCATACTTTCTATGTCCCACTCTCCTCAATATTAAAAAGCAATAAGTAGGTGGACACCACATCATTTGTAAACATTGTAGCCCTCAGCTTTGATGGATTTTTAGTTTTAATGAAAATGAAAATCTTGTTGGCATGGAGAGAATGACAATTTTCTCTAACATTATTAGTTGCTTTTATTTGAAGCATAATTAGTAACTGTTATTTACAAGTGTATGTAAACAACTGCTAGTATAATTAATTGATTTGTAACTCTTGAAGGCTGAGTTAGTAGTGAACATAACATCTTAAAGTATAGTTAGTTGGTTTTACATCACAATATAATTGTAATTGATAAAACGCCCCTTGCAAACCGAGTTTTTTTTAAATGTGATTGGTATGATATAAAATTATTTCATAAAAATTGAAAGTTTGAAAAACATCGGTTTGATTACAAACTAATAGAAATGTAAAAATAGAACTAATTCTTATTAATTACATCTTTTATACATACATATATTTTTGGGTTATAAATTTTAAATTTTAAGAAATTCTGCTCGACAGTATTTTCTTTGTTTAATATGAAAATTAACTATAAATGCTGTTGAGGTAGTCTTTAGTATCATATTTTGAGATCGTTGAAGATACGTTTGCTTACTGAAACAATTGATATCTTTCGAATACATTGCTGTGTGAAACAAAAGTGTTTTGCTGTTGTATTATGCGAAAAAAACTAACAAATTATATTCATCCCAATTTTCTTAAACAATGTCAAAGTTGATTTATGATTTGCTGATGTTGAATCAATACTAGTGTTTTTACTTGAGTTTCCTTGTATTTTTGCTAAATTTCATGAATTTCGGAAATATGTTTGTATATTAAATCCTTGAGCATAGAATGATAGTTTCGTATTATAAATCAGTTACTGAAAATAGCTCTGTTGTACTAAATGTAGATTTTTCAGCTACGTTCAAACCAAAGATAAATATAAACAAGATTCACTTAGAATAAATGCCCCTTGACCTGATGTAAAAATTTTGAGACACTTGCAGTATCCGACTCATACTCAAATTATGCTCATGCATTTACTAAATGTAATACATTTAATAAAATCCAAATTTACATTCAATAATTCTTGAAAATTGCAAAAAAAATATATAGCAGCATTTGACAATGAGATATCCCATTAATAAGATTGAATGAACTTTGGATCAAAATCATTTTAATGAAAAATAACGAAACAGTATCTTTACTGGCAGCATAATTTATGATGCCTTTGAGTAGCATTATTATATATTAAACATATTCTTAAAAATTCTTTAGTAGATAGGAATTATTGACATAATTTTGAACCATGATTTTTAGAAAATTAATATTTTGAGAATTGAGTGAATTCGTGAACTACAAATTTTCTACTTAAAAATAAAGCTTTTTGAATGTTTAAAATTTAAATAAAGGCACTCCAAAATCACGGTTAATTGCTAACATCATAAACTCTTATTTGAATTGGGTAATAATTTGCCACAAAAGCTAAGAGCAAATGAAAAATAAAGTGTAAATTAAAATATTAGTTACCTTCATTGTGATTGTTTACAAATTTTAGAATTTCAAATATTGGGGAAGTACAATTCTTTAAAAAATTTACTTAAAAATTATGCAAGTAATTTAAAAACATTTGGCTTATATATTTTTCCTCCATTAGAAATATTTCTTTTTAAAGAACATTAATAAGAATATAGCCTATCAATATTCAGAATATTGTTAATAAAATATTTTTCTCGATTTGTATGAGATTGTTTAAATTATGAATTACGTTATATCATTCACTCATTTAATGTTCATGAAGACCCATTCAAATAACCCATTGGAATGGGGAACCATGGCCTAAAATTACAGCAGATAGTGTTTGTAATAATAACTTAAAATATTTATTGAAATGTGAATTGAAACTTTGAAAAAAGCGAAAGAAGTTTCTTATACTGTTATTTAGATTGCACCAATTGTCCAATATGTTGTGAAGACAGCGCAAGAGGTATGATAAATTTATATGCATGCATACATAAACCTAACAGCATTGTTTCACGCACACACACAAATTTTGAAAATATAAAAAAAGCTGAACTTTCTCGCATATAAACTGGGCACCTCTTAAATTTAGTCCTTATTAAAAGCTTTAATGGAGAAGAAGGCAAGGGCGCATATGTCATCGCTCTGAGCTATGCAATCCTTAATGGAATAGGAAGTGTTCTTAAAATAATAATGAAATATTTTACAATTTTCACGACCCAAAATGTTACTGAAACGGAAAATCTAAGCCAGAAGAGAAGAAGGTAAGAAAACTTTAATGAAGCTTACATAACCTAGAAGCTTTGGAAGAGGGATATGGGTTAGTCAGGTAACCAGTCTACAGTTCTCTGTCTGTCAGTTGGGTGTTCAGCACAGAAGTAGTTAAAATTTTACCATCAGTTACTATGAGCAGACAAGTTCCACTTACAATATGTTACTAATTATATATATATATATATATATATAATATATATATATATATAGATTGTGACATCAGTAGAGTGCACGGAGGTGCACTAACGTTAGAATGAATGCTAACTATTTCTCCATTAACAATTTTTTCAATTGTTTATATACAATGATTCTCATAACATTTACTAATATCTGGTTACACAAGCAGACATAGCAAATACGAAAACAGCGACTGGCCGATAATGATACCTAGGTACCTGCCACCACATATATATATATATATATATATATATATATATATATATATCTTTGTATTTATTTGCACACAATAAAACAATTCAATGTACATCGTTACATTTGTTACACTATTAACAATAATATATAATATTTTATTGTGCTGATTTGTCTATTGTATATAACTTGGAATCATAATTATAACTATTTGCTTAATACAAGCTTTATCTTTCTAAATAATTTTTTAAAGTAAATTTCTAATTTTTAGGATGCCCAAAAGAATGTCCACACCAATGTACAACAGGTTTGCTTAGAAGTTTTTTATCTTAGCCACTATTTGTAAAGCAAAATCTAATCATTTTATCTGCATTGAATGAAGTAGTAACGTAAGCAACATCTTAAGGATTTCTTAGGTATTTCTATTACTTTGTATAAGTAGCGTTCTGAAGTAAAGATCTTTGTCTCAATTAAGTCTAAGATTATAAGATATTAAAAAAATGAAGCAAGTGCTTTTAATAATTTGCAGCTCGTCAGCTCATCAGAGTATTTCCACATACACTACACAAAGCTTTAAGTCAGTTTAAAATATCACAAAATCTGTAGTCTTTAATATAAAATCACCAATGGAATACTTTTCCGGAAAGTTTTGCTTACTTTTCGTGAAATGGTCTGTATGTTAGAATTCCAAGAATAACCGCAAAATTTCTATTGATGTTAGCAGCTAAAAAATTCTGTACTGACTACTTATTAAATGTTATTTACAAATGTTTTCATTTATTTGCATGGTCACTGCTATAAAGAAAGAAGATGCCAGACATTAAAAGTAGTTATGGTGACTTTGAAATGCAAACTGGTAATGTCGTACCAAAATGTCCAGTGCCTTTGGCTGCGGTTAGACTATTTGATTCGTAGAAAAAGCAGTTACAAAATCAGGTCCCATTGTTAGTTATCTCAGGTGGTTAGACGTGATAATCTTCCAAAATATGAGAGCTTATGCATGACCAAACACATAGTCTTGCCATAACTTTAGTAATTATACCTATTATGGGATTCAAGGTGAAAAGTGCGTTTTTTTTACTAAATTCTGCATTATTAAAGCCATTGCAAATAGTAATGTTTATATTTTCATTGTTTTCAATAAAATAAACTTATAAATTCACTACTTTAAATGCACAATTCAATATACATTCAACATGTTCTGCTCAGAGTTCTTTTTTGTATTTCAAAGGACCAGCAAATAAGGCCTACATTGTCAATAACCTGTATAAGGTGATAAACAAATTACAACTTTATCCTGATTATATTTTGCTTTCAAAGAATAGTCGATTTGTTTAACTGTTTGTAATGAACAAAAACACATAATCACATTTATGATATCACTGCAACGAAAATACAGAAAATCTCAATATATTTTCTGTTTTGAATATGTAAAGAGAATTTATTGATGGCAAGAGTGTTCTGGGTTTACTAGTAAGCATAGCAAAATATTGTTAACAGCAAAATCATTCTGCAATGAATGCGTTCTCTTGGTCGCAAAGAACAGATTACTGCTGAGATATTTATGAATTCCAATGAATGCAAGTTTCGTAAAATTATAAATGCATTGAAGAGATTGTCAAGAATATTGCAGCAATAGAAAAATATATCGAAAATCACAATCAAACTCAATGCATATTCCCGAGATAAAGAAAAGAATTGATCAAGTAGGATTGGATGATCCATGCTGAATCCTTATATGTGATTTGAAAGAAGATACTACACTGAAAGTTGAAAAAAAACTTCTCAAAGATTGAGACGAGGTTAAAGGAATATTAGCACATATGAGAAAAGAGCATTTCATTGAAAAAAGTAATAGATAGACGAATTGGTAAAACTATTGATATATATCTAAGAAATGTTCTGTGAAAATTTTCATCCGCTATAATTGTAATTGCATCTGCTAGTAAGCTTAAAGCTTATAAATTTAGAGTATACTTTTCTAAGGATTTATTGGCAAAAGAAAGTTGTTTATAAATTTAAAAGTTTGAGTGCAATGCTTTTTGAATGTGGAAATGAAAAACTTTTTTCATGCATTCAACTAAAATCTTTTATTTTGATGATGAATCTCTAAAAAGAATTATGCACAAAATTAGAGAAAATAATTTCAGAATTTTTACAATAACCATTCACAAAAGAATAAAACTGAAATTGGTATACACAAGATAATGTTATTGTCTATAACATTTATGAAATACACAATTAATCCTGAATCAAATGTGAAAGGGTATTACTCTTCTTCTATTTTAAGAGTTCTGCACGACATAATTTATAATTTATTTCGTTTCAAAGGAATAAATAAAGTAGATAATTAAATATTATATGAGTTACTCTCACATGCATTAAAATATTATAACTTACAAGTATTTTTAGTTATTTATAATGGTAAAGTTGCCAAAGAAATAGTCGTATTCATTGCTGATTCAACATCCCCAATAATTTGCAAAACATTGCAAATTTCAAAAATTAGTTGGCATGGACCAAATGGTGACCTTATATCTTTAAATATATATATATATATATATATATTGCAACTACAAGACATTCCACGTACTTGCACTAACGTTAGAATGAATGCTAAGTTGTACAAACTAACAATTTTTTCAATTGTTTATATACAATGATTCTCATAACATTTACTAATATCTGGTTACACAAGTAGACATAGCAAATACGAAAACAGCGACTGGCCGATAATGATACCTAGGTACCTGCAAATATATATATATATATATATATATATATATATATATATATATATCTTTGTATTTATTTGCACACAATAAAACAATTTAATGTACATCGTTATATTTGTTACACTATTAACAATAATATATAATATTTCATTGTGCTGATTTGTCTATTGTATATAACTTGGAATCATAATTATAACTATTTGCTTAATACAAGCTTTATCTTTCTAAATAATTTTTTAAAGTAAATTTCAAATTTTTAGGATGCCCAAAAGAATGTCCACACCAATGTACAACAGGTTTGCTTAGAAGTTTTTTATCTTAGCCAACTATTTGTAAAGCAAAATCTAATCATTTTATCTGCATTGAATGAAGTAGTAACGTAAGCAACATCTTAAGGATTTCTTAGGTATTTCTATTACTTTGTATAAGTAGCGTTCTGAAGTAAAGATCTTTGTCTCAATTAAGTCTAAGATTATGAAATATTAAAAAAATGAAGCAAGTGCTTTTAATAATTTGCAGCTCGTCAGCTCATCAGAGTCTTTCCACATACACTACACAAAGCTTTAAGTCAGTTTAAAATATCCCAAAATCTGTAGTCTTTAATATAAAATCACCAATGGAATACTTTTCCGGAAAGTTTTGCTTACTTTTCGTGAAATGGTCTGTATGTTAGAATTCCAAGAATAACCGCAAAATTTCTATTGATGTTAGCAGCTAAAAAATTCTGTACTGACTACTTATTAAATGTTATTTACAAATGTTTTCATTTATTTGCATGGTCACTGCTATAAAGAAAGAAGATGCCAGACATTAAAAGTAGTTATGGTGACTTTGAAATGCAAACTGGTAATGTCATGCCAAAATGTCCAGTGCCTTTGGCTGCGGTTAGACTATTTGATTCGTAGAAAAAGCAGTTACAAAATCAGGTCCCATTGTTAGTTATCTTAGGTGGTTAGACGTGATAATCTTCCAAAATATGAGAGCTTATGCATGACCAAACACATAGTCTTGCCATAACTTTAGTAATTATACCTATTATGGGATTCAAGGTGAAAAGTGCGTTTTTTTTACTAAATTCTGCATTATTAAAGCCATTGCAAATAGTAATGTTTATATTTTCATTGTTTTCAATAAAATAAACTTATAAATTCACTACTTTAAATGCACAATTCAATATACATTCAACATGTTCTGCTCAGAGTTCTTTTTTGTATTTCAAAGGACCAGCAAATAAGGCCTACATTGTCAATAACCTGTATAAGGTGATAAACAAATTACAACTTTATCCTGATTATATTTTGCTTTCAAAGAATAGTCGATTTGTTTAACTGTTTGTAATGAACAAAAACACATAATCACATTTATGATATCACTGCAACGAAAATACAGAAAATCTCAATATATTTTCTGTTTTGAATATGTAAAGAGAATTTATTGATGGCAAGAGTGTTCTGGGTTTACTAGTAAGCATAGCAAAATATTGTTAACAGCAAAATCATTCTGCAATGAATGCGTTCTCTTGGTCGCAAAGAACAGATTACTGCTGAGATATTTATGAATATCAATGAATGCAAGCTTCGTAAAACTAATAAATGCATTGAAGAGATTGTCAAGAATATTGCAGCAATTGAAAAATATATCCAAAATCACAATCAAACTCAATGCATATTCCCGAGATAAAGAAAAGAATTGATCAAGTAGGATTGGATGATCCATGCTGAATCCTTATATGTGATTTGAAAGAAGATACTACACTGAAAGTTGAAAAAAAACTTCTCAAAGATTGAGACGAGGTTAAAGGAATATTAGCACATATGAGAAAAGAGCATTTCATTGAAAAAAGTAATAGATAGACGAATTGGTAAAACTATTGATATATATCTAAGAAATGTTCTGTGAAAATTTTCATCCGCTATAATTGTAATTGCATCTGCTAGTAAGCTTAAAGCTTATAAATTTAGAGTATACTTTTCTAAGGATTTATTGGCAAAAGAAGGTTGTTTATAAATTTAAAAGTTTGAGTGCAATGCTTTTTGAATGTGGAAATGAAAAACTTTTTTCATGCATTCAACTAAAATCTTTTATTTTGATGATGAATCTCTAAAAAGAATTATGCACAAAATTAGAGAAAATAATTTCAGAATTTTTACAATAACCATTCACAAAAGAATAAAACTGAAATTGCTATATACAAGATAATGTTATTGTCTATAACATTTATGAAATACACAATTAATCCTGAATCAAATGTGAAAGGGTATTACTCTTCTTCTATTTTAAGAGTTCTGCACGACATAATTTTTAATTTATTTCGTTTCAAAGGAATAAATAAAGTAGATAATTAAATATTATATAAAGTACTCTCACATGCATTAAAATATTATAACTTACAAGTATTTTTAGTTATTTATAATGGTAAAGTTGCCAAAGAAATAGTCGTATTCATTGCTGATTCAACATCCCCAATAATTTGCAAAACATTGCAAATTTCAAAAATTAGTTGGCATGGACCAAATGGTGACCTTATATCTTTAAATATGGAAACCAAGGAACATACTTTGCAACTACAAGACATTCTAGTACTTGGAAATGGAACCTATGAATGCAAAGTTGTACAAACTGATTACTGTGGCAATTCTAGAAGCAGCTCGACTTCAGCACACATTACAACTTCTAGTGGTACAAATTATAAATTAAAATATTTTAAGAATTTTGAAAATATAGCAAAAATTAAGCTCTAATTGTTTAAATGATAAGCTATATATATATATATATATATATATATATATATATATATATATATATTAAAACAATTTAATGTACATCGTTATATTTGTTACACTATTAACAATAATATATAATATTTTATTGTGCTGATTTGTCTATTGTCTATAATTTGGAATCATAATTATAACTATTTGCTTAATACAAGCTTTATCTTTCTAAATAATTTTTTAAAGTAAATTTCAAATTTTTAGGATGCCCAAAAGAATGTCCACACCAATGTACAACAGGTTTGCTTAGAAGTTTTTTATCTTAGCCAACTATTTGTAAAGCAAATCTAATCATTTTATCTGCATTGAATGAAGTAGTAACGTAAGCAACATCTTAAGGATTTCTTAGGTATTTCTATTACTTTGTATAAGTAGCGTTCTGAAGTAAAGATCTTTGTCTCAATTAAGTCTAAGATTATAAGATATTAAAAAAATGAAGCAAGTGCTTTTAATAATTTGCAGCTCGTCAGCTTATCAGAGTCTTTCCACATACACTACACAAAGCTTTAAGTCAGTTTAAAATATCCCAAAATCTGTAGTCTTTAATATAAAATCACCAATGGAATACCTTTCCGGAAAGTTTTGCTTACTTTTCGTGAAATGGTCTGTATGTTAGAATTCCAAGAATAACCGCAAAATTTCTATTGATGTTAGCAGCTAAAAAATTCTGTACTGACTACTTATTAAATGTTATTTACAAATGTTTTCATTTATTTGCATGGTCACTGCTATAAAGAAAGAAGATGCCAGACATTAAAAGTAGTTATGGTGACTTTGAAATGC
>CABFPE010000710.1:50612-61290 GCA_900660155.1 Hofstenia miamia | reverse complement strand
AGTTTCATTCAAATTAATCAATGTGGCTAACGCATTAAGAATCAAATTAGGAACCAAAGTACATATTTAATCCTTTATTATATTCGTAATCAGTGCGAGCCCGAAATGTTTTGTTGTTGAGTCAATTTTGGGAATTCATTAACAGACTAGTAAATACAAAATATTCGTCCTTGACGCTTTCGAATACAGTACACATCATAGGCGCCATTTACATTTCATATTTTCTAGTGATTCCATATGAAAATTCTTAAAGTATTAATGAGGTTAAAATTAATAATTTTTTATTGGTTTGTGGCGAAATCTTACCAAATTATTCTTACATAACATGATAAAAAGTTGATAAATTCTTAGCAAAATCTTAGCAATTTATGCACGTTTTTTAATTTCTTATCAAGTTTTGTAATTTATAGAAGAAATTTGCAAGATCTTGCCCATTATTGCAAGTTTCACTAGGGTTTCACTGATCTAGTTCGGCAATGCATAGACAGCATTGTACATTTAAGTTCTAACAACAGTGGAATGACTAAACTTGCAGATGCAATTTATTTAAAAATTATCTTATTTCAATCCACAAGTTCAACTTCAAAAATAACATTGTTAAATGAATGTTTTATTTGATCATTGAGAAATGTTAATAAATGTATTTTTCATATTTAAATTCAATAATCAATTAATAGATTAATAACAAAGTCCTTTTGTTCTTTTATAAAGTTTAGGTATTGTATGTGCGATTATAAATTATTGTACAGACCTTGCTTTTTATTTTGTATTGTGTATTAAGCAAGCTTAGGCATATAACAGCCCACAATGTACACATGTAAAGAAAAAATTAGATGAAATAGTGTTCATTGTATTCTTTTGCATCTGAAACTTGTGACACACTGATAATTCCAGTTTGCTTGTATTCGTAAACATAGGTCTAAATATTTGCCAACATACACAGACATGTCAATATATACATGTAGAAATCAATGGATGCAACAAGATTACCTAATGTACATTTACTCTAGATATTACAACGAATATTTTTTAAAAATTTGCGAGTGTGGTAAAGTATGATTTCAGTTTCTCAACAGGGCAAAAAAATTTAAATTTGTATTAACAAATCTATTAAAATTTAAATAGACGATTTTTTGAAATTTTTCCATTATCTCACTATAATTGGATAAATTATATGTATCATTTGGATACGTGCATACGCATTCATATATCAGATGAATATATGCACATATCAGATGAATGTATGCAAATTTCAAATAATTGTAAAAACAATTTGGATAAATTTAAGTTGAACAAGTACACTTATATTTACAAAAATTTTACACAGTCATTCATTTACTGCAATGAATGAAGTTAGGAACGTAATTTTCTTCTTGGATTTTTCTAATGCTCTACGAATAAGCCACAATCTGAGCATTGTAATTGCAATTGGAACTAATGTGAGGAAAACAGTGATCCATGCAAGATGATATGCCCATCCATAGCGATCGAAAATAAAGTGTCTCAGGAAATATGCGTCAGCTAGTATTGTGCCAAGTAATGCAAAAATAGAATGAAAGCTTGCTGCTCCCATAGCTATTATGGACATACATCTATCTTCAACAAAATACACCATCTAAATACACAAAATTCTACATCATCAGCCGAATATTAACATTTTACACAATAATTTTAGCTCAAAGCAAGTAATATGTAAGAATGTGTAGTTGTAGTTTTGCAAAGAATACAACCAAAAATTGAAGACATATTATTTTTACCTTTGCATTGTAATAGAAGAAAAATCAAATATTAACTTCAACTCTTAGTAGTTGATTGGCTAGTGTGAACACATGTGAAAAAACAAGAAATTTTAAAATGTAGCCGCTTGAGAACAGATATATTTAATGACATTGATTTCAGTGACGATTCTCATTGTTCAACATGCAACATTGCATTTACGATGATTAAGACTGCCACAAGATTTTCAATATTCACAAAGGGAAAATATATTTATCTGATATGCTTTTTTTTTACTTTCTAATCCATCATCAGATCATATGTTACTTCAGGCTAGTTGCTATATTTGTTACGATGATGAGGAAATTTTTTAGCAATAAATTCCCTATATTTAAAATATAAGAATAGTTAGAAAATGTAAAATATATTAGATGGGAGTTTTCAAACTTTAAAGGGAATCCAGAGGAAACTTTGACTAAAGCTAGTAATATCTAGAACTTCACTTACTTCAAATGCGCTAATGCAACCAAGGAATATGCCTGAAGCTGATGAAATATACAAAAACAGTAGAGCCAATACGTTTACAGAAAGACATAAGCGATGATTTTCTATTCTTAGATCGCCATCCATATAGTAAAATCGTAATAATGTAAAAAGTGATGCACTAGTTAAGGGATATGATAGCCGTGAATCTTTTACCCAATTTGCTGAATGAATTACAATTATTTGTAGTACCGCCGTAGTGATTGCAAAAATTATAGTAATGCCAATCAATACAAAAGACTTTAAATTCATTACTAAAGCATAACTTAAATTTAGTTATTAAAATTTTACATGTTTCTTAATCAAAAATTTTAAACACAATGAATGAAATTAGTTGAACTCTTTTGAAATAATTCCAAATCAAAACAAACCATTTCAGCCTACAGACCATATTTATATATCAATAGGACTTGATGAAAAAGTCTTCTCATCGAACAGATGATTCCAGCATTATGAAAACATGTATAAATATAAAATTCTTTAAAACATATAATTTGAAATGATATTTATATGATATTTGAAATCATATAGTCAAATTTTGTGTAGAGGACTATATTTTCATTTTCCCACTCATTGGGAGTGCATCGCATTCAATAATTCATACAATATTATAAGTCCTATTTAAATAACTAATTTTTTGAACAAACTTTTAAATTATATATATATATATATATTATTTTGTGGCGTTTTTATCTTTTTGATTTCGATCGATTTTTAACAAATAAATCAATTTATAACTACGATTTCGATTCTTTCAATGTCCTTTAAAACTTATTTAAGACAGTGTTTAAGAGTATACATGCTTTTTAAAATATTTTTAGTGTTTTCTTTCAAATTCATAAAGAATTTCTTAGAATTCTTGGAAAATAATTTTTTGGGTTTCGTCCAATCATACTTTCATACCAACCTTCTCAAGAAAAAAATGGTGCTTTGTTTACGGTATGACCAAAAAAACCTATCAAAGTTATTTTGATTTTTTCACTGATTTCGATTTTTAGTTCTAAATCGATTTAAAATTACGATCGATTTAAATTGCAACATCTTAGAAAAAACCATCTTTATTTCCTTTTTTCGAACACATAAATGGTACTCAAAATATAAGAAGCTAGTGGAAATTCTTTTGTCATCACTGTACAACAAAACACTACAACGCCTCAGTCCCGTCAACATTCACAGAACACACTATTAGTAAATATTAATGTAATGTTGACAAAAAGCATTAAAGAAACGAAAATAAAAGAAAACAAAACGGAATCCGCAGCAAACTCCTAAAAACAAAGTTAAATATTTATAGAGATTGAACACACATGAAGAGGTAACGGAGATATGTACAAAACTAAAAGCAAAAGGAACACTCGGACAAAATAATTTACTGCATTATTTATCGGCTTGAATTGAATTATTTACTGGGAGAACCCAATAAAATTGAATTTTATATCATAACTTAGTTAGCAATAATACATTATTATGGTCGTAACCTTGCCATAGATTGACATTTTCCGATTTGAAATGAAATTCATTAATAAGTTATTATCATTTATAAATGCATCATTACCGATAGAATTTATACCAGATATTTTTAGCTCTACACCTAATAGTAATAATTTATTCTGATTGCATGCTATATTTATGCCTTTTAAATTGATTTCTGCTTACTTATCGAAAGTCCGCTAATATTGCTAAATTTTTTCAGGTGTTTGAAGTACTCAGCTAGCCTATCTGAATGTGATGCGATTAATGTAATATAATCAGAAGAACTTTATTCCCAGCCAGAGTTTTAATTGGGTCGGGCTGGGTCGGGTTTGGACTGGGATTGAGCCTACTTTAATAATTGATATTTGAAATACAAGAAGAAATTTACTTGAAAACTTTAGTTTTGCAAATGACAAAAAAACATTCTCTCTAAATTTAATCAGCCTTGCATTTTTCACTGGTGCAAAAACTTCTAACATCTAAATTTTGTCTGCTGAAAACTTTGTGCGGATGTAGGTTGTTGTAAGTTGATGTAAGTAGGCAAAGAATTTTAGTATTTGAAGTTCTAGTAACTGATCTGTTCTCTAAATGATAGAAAGAACTATTCCAATCCTGGCAATACATTTAAGATTAATAAACAAATATACAAACATATTATGTATATTTAATCCTCTTAAAGGAATATATTACTTGCATAATATTTTCCTTAAAACATTACATAATTACATAAATTTTTGTAGTAAAATAAATTAAAAAAATATTAAATTAAATTCGTGTAAAAACTTATCAACATTTTTTAGTGAAACTCCAGTACTTTTATAGAACCTGTAGCAATACATGTTCAAATTTAAATAAACACAAATTTCATTTACAAATAGAATTAAGTTTTAAGGAATGTTTGGATAAAATAGTAGTAGAATATAAATACTTTTGTTGTCGTTTCCTTTTCCTACGTTTTGTTTACATGCAAACGTCTAATTGCCATTTACATTGTCAATTTGATTTTGAAATTGTTTATTTTTGAGATGAAAGCGTTTAACAATTTTAATAATAAACCAAACAAATATAAAAAAATTTCTAAGCAATTTAAGATTAATCTATTAAGAAATTTTAAACATTTAGAAAATTTTTGTCTTCATTGTTTATAATTGTGAAAATGCACATTCAATTGTATATACGGTAGCCAAGTGCAATCATTTACAGAAGGGGTTCACATCTGCTCCAGGAAATGTTGAATTGCCTATTCCCCAGGCCTATGGCCCTGTATAATACGATTATTGTATTTCAACACAATTGAATTAGCATTGACTGACTAAAGCGGAATACAATTCACATATTAAACAAGAAAGTATGCAAATTATCCAACTAAATTCATAGTGTAGTGTTTATATGGAAATCTATGAGGTGAAAGAAAAGAATAATAATTTGGGAAGGGATTCGGCCGACTATTTGGTATTTTGACATTGCCGTCCTGGGCTTGAGCCTAAAGCTGTATTGGGCTGGGCTAGGCCCTAAGTGATCGGCCCAATTCCAATCCTGTTCCCAGAACATGATAAATTGATATGAATGCATTAAAAGAAGTGATGAAATATTCATGAAATGAATAAATTTCGACTTTTGATATTTGTTCGTTTATCTTCGAAATTTTAGAATTGATCGAATCAAAGCTTTTCTAGAGGCGTGTGTATAAAGCGGGAAACAGGTTCCAGATAAAAGTTAATTTCTAAAAGTATAGTAAAGACTGTTTTATTTAAAATAAATATTCATAACTTACCTCAAACTGCTCGGTGTTTAAAATTATATGCTTACTAAATTTCTGAACACAGGCATTTAAGTGCATGCTTTACTTACATTGTGATTGGAACTCTGTTTCCGTGACAACCTGTGGAAATTAAATCTATTTGCGACCCTCCCTATGGAAATTGAACTAGAATGTGGTTTTAATAGCCCATTTGGTTCTCGCTGGGTTAATTTCTCTTAGAACACAGTAGTCATATCAAGAAATTATATTCAGGTTTGGTAGCCATCTTGTGGCGAAATAAACAATTGCAATTATTGAATGCTGTCATTTTTTGTTTTCTTCATCATGTAAATCATCATTTATACAAGGTTTTATAACTAAAAATTCAAATTGATGACGTCTATTATTGTTAATTTGAGAATTTAAATAAGCATAGTATCAATTATTTTTTATGTAGTGCATTAATTGTATATATTTCTATGAAGCAATCAGTGTTGGAACCGTGGCTTGATTTTTAGACACATCATGGCATTGCACGAATTATAAAAAAAATGAATCAAAAGCCCGGTACAGCACGAAAATATATAAATTTCAATTATTACTAGGGCAACCACAAATATGACTTTAAAAAAACAAAACATGACCTTATTCTTATTATAAAAAATGACGGAATTTAGCTAAATATGCCCTAAAATATGACCATCCATTTTTCAAAATGATCAATTTAAGCAATATAAAACGTTTTTCTATTACTGAGAACAAGATATAAAACAAAAACAAAAAGTCTTATAGAATGAAAAGTTAATTTTTAAAACCAATTACTTTACTAAATTAGTCAATAACAGCACATAAATGTCCAAATATTACTGTTATTAAGATNNNAATATTCATAACTTACCTCAAACTACTCGGTGTTTAAAATTATATGCTTACTAAATCTCTAAACACAGGCATTAAGTGCATGCTTTACTTACATTGTGATTGGAACTCTGTTTCCGTGACAACCTGTGGAAATTAAATCTATTTGCGACCCTCCCTATGGAAATTGAACTAGAATGTGGTTTTAACAGCACATTTGATTCTCACTGGGTTAATTTCTCTTAGAACACATTAATCATATCAAGCAATTATTCTTTTGTTTGGTATTCATCTTGTGGCGAAATTATAGCAATTGAAATTATTGAATGCTGTGTTACTTTTAGTTTTCTTCGACATGTAAATCATTTATACAAGGTTTCATATCTAAAAATTTCAAATTGATGACGTCTATTATTGTTAATTTGAGAATTGCAATAAGCCAAATATCAACTATTTTATATGTAGTGCATTAATTTAATTGTATAATTTTTTATGAAGCAGTCAGTGTTGAAATTAGAACCGTACCTTGATTTTTCAGCATGGCACGGCAAAGCACGAATTATAAAAAATTGAACCACAAGCCCGGTACGGCATGAAAAACTATAAATTGTTCATTGAATGTAAAAGGTATTTTTGATTAAACCTCTATGAATGAAATATTGTTGCGGCAAATTGAAAATTAATATATTTCATACGTGTTTAGTGCGGGCACGGGAATTGCATGGCACAGTACGCTACAGGACGGCATGAAGTAAAGCACAGCACGGTTCCAACACAGAAAGCAATAAATATATTCAACATAAATTGGTATTAATTTTAATAAAAACAAAATATACATAGAAATGCATGTGTTTTATACATGGTAGAATGCATATCCAAATCTAATGCAGCAAATAAATTGAAATCATGACAATATCATTTTATCGTTTTTAAAAGTTTCTAAAAATTTCAACACAAGGAAACATTAGCCATTATTAATTTCTTAATATGATTGGTTTGTTTTTCCACGATAATATATATCCGCTAAAATTGGCTTCAAGTACCAAGAGTTTCAAGTGTGCACAAAGTTTCTCTTTATTATAGTAGCCTATATAATTTTATAATCCTCACAGTGCTCAATGAGGACTCCGTGACTCCACAACCCGTTTGTTATTTATTAAATAGTTGATCAGAAAGCACAAAAATTTTGTCTAGGTTTACATTACATGATGATCTTAATTAGAATGAAATTTTTAGAGGTTTACCACTATGGTAGTTTGACAATGGATACCTTTCAACACTGCGAATCTATTTTCATTATTGCCAATCGTCACCTTCGTCATTCATTCTTTGCAAGAGTGCCACGAACCTTCTTGAATCTTTTCAAGGGTTATTGAGAATGAAGAATTTGTGAACCCCTGTTTTATACAAATTTAGGAAAAGTATGAAATTTTAACATAAACTTAAACAATAATAATCCCTTTATTTTGGAATGTAATCAGTGAGCCATTCAAATACAATTACTCCTTGAATATTACATAAATAACTACTATTCTAAGATATTATAAAAACCGAATTTTACAAAGTCAAATATTAAAATTTGCAAATTCATGGTTTGCCATTTTATAACATATTTGTTTTTTTAATGTCCCGCACAAAATAGTGCATTGGAACAATGACTACCATTCCGGTCAACATGGGCTGTGGAGATAGTGGCACAGTTGTAACCGGGACGTGATTTAAAGCAGGACTCCTTAAGCCATTATCCAATTCCAGCCCGGCACTATGCAATTGGTAAAATTCAGGCACAAGCCCGGTCTAAACCCGTTATATCCAAAGCAAGGAATTTTTTTGTAAATAAGTGAAATTGATTGGCGCTTGCTTTTACTAAGGCCATTTTTGAAGTTATTGAAATTTTTGTATTCGTGCATTTACTTTTTGATGAAGATTATTTGATATATTGTAATGTAGGATGGCACGGGACAGTTGCATTAGTTTTTTCACCCAGGCTCTTGACAGACCCGTCCGGTTACAACTCTCATAGTGGGTATCCTATGGCATATAGTATATATATATATATATATATATATATATATATATATATATATATATGGTTGGCTACGCCTATGAATCTTATGAGTTAATCAACAAATCTGCTGCTGCATTTGTTAGTGCAATTAACTATGAACTGTCTTCTGATGAAACCAATCCTTATGTGAAGCTTCATCCACAACGATACATACATTGAAAATGAAGATGAAGATACAAACGATTCTGTCATATGGCGTGAAGAATTAACAAATTGGGCATTGAGGAACAATATTACCAATAATGCTTTGACTGATTTCAATAGAAATAATTATATGTGTATGCCTAAAAAAGTACAACATAATATTTTAGTTTACATTGATGATGCAAAAATTAAGAAAATGTTCTGTTAATTATTGCTATGACTTGAATAATTTGAAATAAAGTTCAGTTTATTATTGAGATTTTTCAGAAAATGCAAGAATTTTACTTTTAAATGCCTAAGTATATGACAGAATTTCAGTACTCATAGACCAATAGACTCGATATTTTTAAGGTGAGAAGATCATCTGAAAAAGTTTTTAATTATAATTTGAAATGTCAGTTTTACAATGTTTACAATGTAAATGATTAAAGATATAACTAACATTGCAGAAAATTGCAAGATAATTACATTTATTAAAATTTATATTTGAATTTCTAGTATAAAATATAAGAAATAACTAATATATTGTTCTGAAATATACACAATTATAAGTACTATTCAAAGTAAATGTCAATAAAGGTATACAGTAGAACCCTTAGTGACCTATTTCTAGAATAATATCTAAAGCATTATACCTATATTCTAATACTAAGTTTTTTTATTCCATAATTTTTCAGATAGAAACAATTAAATGTGATAAACCAAATATAGCCATTTGCAAAAACCTTGGGAACTATAAAAGTTCTCAATTTGTAGCAATAGTCTAAAAATCATGACTTTCCAAAAATATTTCATGCAACAAACAAAGTAAAGTTGCGTTCAATCAAAATCATAAGAAAAAATTATTAAATAATCAAAAATGGTCAAATACTTCTATAAAGTCAAATAAGAAATATAATCTGTTATGAAGCTTAAATTGATAAAGTGCAACAGGTTTTAAAAAATTAGCAATGATGTAAATGTTATCACAATTTGCAATTATTAAATGTCACTTCCATAACATCCCTAAATTTTCAAACTGGCCTCCTCTAATAATGGGTGCAACCAAAGTTTCACTCAAGAGTCTATAACAATTAGTAACCAGGACATTGACATAGCCAGTTGTGAGCTACAGTAGTATAACTAATTTTCTGCAAGTTGCATCATGTTAGAGAACTACCAGCACTCAGCAGTTTCACAGCTCTTTGTCTACAGTCATCTGCATTTATGCATGCTACAAATTAATGAGACCATTAAAAGGAAATCATGTAATCAAAATAGGAACAAAATTTGCAATTAGATAAGGCAGTTATAACTCTACCTGAAAAATTTCTTGATGCAAATTTTAGACAAAATAATATTTTTGGCTAATGTAATAACATAAATGTTTACCATCTGCAAAGAGAAGTTGAGTTAAGTGTACACAATGGTACAGCTAAGTATTCACTAAGTACCTGTAAACAACATTAAGCACAGTGAAAATTAACACTTAAATAGCTGTTAAAGAAAGGAGTGAGAAAAGAATAAACATGTTTACAAGCCGTCTACACTCAGAGATTTGGGGAATTAATTTTCACAAATTTTTTAAAATGGTATGGTTTCCAACAACAGTAAACTCTAAATTTGAGTCTGAGAAATGTCTGGAAGTTTCTGCTGTAAATAAATTCTTTTGCATAAATATATTTGATGAAATGTGCAGATTCAAGATGGGTAATCAATTGCAATATGACATCATACAATTCGTTAAGCATACTGCAAACCTATGCATAAAAATATGAGTTTCACATAAACTTCATCGTTAACATTTATTCGCGACTTAATTCCGAGTGCAAGTCATCGAATTGGTTTAATTTCATGTTAACGTAAACCACCGTTTTTTAATGGTATAGTTTACGGTTGCATTTTCACTTGTTAATGTATTGAATTTGGATCACTTCCCTTAGCTACACATTTTTTTATAAAATCAAACCGTAACAAAATAAGAATAGAATTCCGAAAAATTTATTTCATCAACTAAATTTTGATATTTTTTCGTATTTATACTAATATTAGAAATCATGTTAAACATAAAGGATTATACTACACTATCTATCTATCTATCTATCTATCTATCTATCTATCTATCTATCTATCTATCTATCTATCTATCTATCTAA
>CABFPE010000710.1:38690-49612 GCA_900660155.1 Hofstenia miamia | reverse complement strand
CAATAATAATCTAAATCATACAAAAAATTCCTAATTTCTGGACACATTTTATTCGAAAATTTTCTTAAAAACATGTGTAAAAATATTTAAAAATGCAATAATATTTACAATATTGCGTTTTAAATTTCTTAATAAACATTGGTTGGAATTTTTATTATTTATTGCTAAAATTAACATATCAACGATATTTAGCACTAGTTTTTCGATTAACCATATTTTTTGGACAATGCAGTTGCCCAGAAATTAGGATTTCTATAGTACAAAATATAAATGATTTTCGGACAACTACATAAGGAAAATATCATGACAAAAACATATGTACCGATGTTTTTGGAAGATGTCAACATATGGGCGATAATGATTCCATCTAAATGGTTATTGATTAATGAGTGGTCAAAACTAAATCATGATCAGACAGACAACGTATTGCTAGTGAAACTAAAATATAATTGTGATAAATTCTGTCAGGAAGCTTTGGAAATGCATGTAGGTAAAGCAGAATAAGAGGGTATTCTGTGGCTTTAAAGAAGTGGGCATTTGATAAATCAAGCAATTTTCATATTCATCTTTTTCGTCGAAATAATGGCAAGAGTAGTACCCAGAATGACCAACAGTACTCTTAATAAATGCACGTGCGGGACTATCTGCACAAACGTATGAAGTTCGAACCAAGCTTTGAACCTCTTGGAGAAGTTCACTGAGAAAACAATTAATGTCGAGTTTACCTTTTCCATAAAATAAAGCAATAGCAAATACATTTTTTGAATCACTAAATTTACCAAGAATAGCCCACATATTTTTATTTGATGATTTAAAGATTGGAAGCCCATCAATATAAAGTTTTAGAGAAGCTTTGCTTTCATTAAACAAGTTAGATAATAAATGTACAACCCTTTGAGATTGGGAGTCTTTGTTCGTAACAAGCCTTTATGAGATAAGGGCAAATGCGGAGAACAAGGATGAATAATTTTAAGAAGCTCTGTCAAAGCATTATTGGTAATATTGTTCCTCAATGCCCAATTTGTTAATTCTTCACGCCATATGACAGAATCGTTTGTATCTTCATCTTCATTTTCAATGTATGTATCGTTGTGGATGAAGCTTCACATAAGGATTGGTTTCATCAGAAGACAGTTCATAGTTAATTGCACTAACAAATGCAGCAGCAGATTTGTTGATTAAGTGACGACTTTTTCTTTTCATTTCAACTATCATATATATATATATATATATATATATATATATATATAGATAGATTTATGGCTTGCTAGACGTGAAGCTGAAAATCCACTGCATTGTGATAATTGTTGAGATATTTTGACTTTAATTCATCAAAAGTAACACTAAAGTTGAAAACATTCTATTTGAAAGATAAGCATAGATTTCATAAATGATCTTCACCGGCATCAACTGCCTGTGAGAATTTCCAGCAATACTTTGCAATTGGAAAAACACATATTTGAAAACTTAAAAGAAATATAATGTATAGAAAATATCTAATTGATATATTTAGCATTCTTGATAATAAAGAAATTGCTGATTTAATCATTGATGATCTAAAATTGTTACATAAAAATTAAATTTACAAATGATATATCTAAAGATAAAGACACTTTTTTGAACATTCAAATTAAGCAAATGAAAGGAGAAATCGTAAGAAATGTCTTCACAATGAAAACATTGCATGTTGCCATTATTCGTCCTGATTCCTACAATCACATTGTGATAAAGAAAAGTATAATTAAAGATCGATTGTTGATTTTTTCTAGAATCTGTTCTCATACCAGTGAATATATTTCTATAGTTATTAATTTTTTTAAATCACTAATGAAACCTGGATGTAGAAAATCCTTTCTTCTAAGAGTATATAATTAATTTATAGACATTATTAACAAAAAGGAATCCCTTATATTTCAAATGAAAACGAATATTTAAGATGAATTAGTTTTAAAAAAGCAACAAAAATGGTGTATGTCAAGGATATGAATACTAAAGTAATTGATAGATAGATAGATAGATAGATAGATAGATAGATAGATAGATAGATAGATAGTGTAGTATAATCCTTTATGTTTAACATGATTTCTAATATTAGTATAAATACGAAAAATTATCAAAATTTAGTTGATGAAATAAATTTTTCGGAATTCTATTCTTATTTTGTTACGGTTTGATTTTATAAAAAAATTAAATACATTAACAAGTGAAAATGCAACCATAAACTATACCATTAAAAAACGGTGGTTTACGTTAACATGAAATTAAACCAATTCGATTACTTGCACTCGGAATTAAGTCGCGAATAAATGTTAACAATGAAGTTTATGTGAAACTCATATTTTTACGCATAGGTTTGCAGTATACGTAACGAATTGTATGACGTCATATTGCAGTTGATTACCCATCTTGAGTCTGCACATTTCATCAAATATATTTATTCAAAAGAATTTATTTAAAGTAGGCAGACGTTTAAGCTGCTTAGTTAATCCTATATATCTATATTTGTGAGCAATGTAGTTTCTTGAATTCGATTAAATAGTTCTGCATAAAAATTCGATGAATAATAAATTTACCAATCATTAAACTAATTACAATAAACTTAAATTAATGGAGAGTGTGATGACATTTGGAATTCAAATTAGGTTTTTACTTCTTAATAAAAATTGATTCTGCGATCTTGGTGCATTCATTATTATATTAATCCAATTTTATTGAGCTTTTTACATACGTCGTTTATTTACATATTTGAAATTTGGCAGGTATCTTAACATAGAAAAATTAATTTGCATAGTGATATCGCATATTTTTGGCATAGTTTTGCTCATGTGAGCATTTTTTAACACAAGTCCTGCAAAATATGCAATTTATTATATTATATATTATTGTACTGATGGAATGAATCGATCCAATTTCATCCTCTTTTTGATAGAAATTGTGCTGCACAATATCTTTATTTACCTTGTGTTACTCAAGTTGAAAAAAATAAAACATGAAGAATAAAACGAGATAAATAAGAAAAAAAAATATTTCAGAATAAATATGTGTTATTTTTTCAGGAAATTACTGTTTTGATACAAGCATTTGCAGAAGTCCTAAAGCTTGGTGAAAATTATTAATTTTTGAAAAAAATTGAAAATTGATAAAACATAATTCAAATCATTCAATAATGGCTTAGAGACTTTCATGGTCAAATTTACCGAGGTCTAACAACGTAGCTCATTGTGCGCTTTGCTAGATTTAGATAGATCTACTGTTTCACAGAGAGTGGCCTGCTATTATCTTGAAAATAAACAATCGATGCTAACTACACAATCTGAAGAAGTCTTACAACACTCCAACCCAGCTGCTGAATTTGAAAGAGTTTCTAGTGTACAAGAGACCAAAGAAAACTTAGAAGTCTATGAAGGAAACCGAGAAACCAATATTTAAATTGAACCAGATAACAGAGCAGAAAAGATAAGGAAACGACTTCTGTCAATATTTTCATAAAATCCCAAGAAGGCGTCCAGACATGAAACTTAGACTTGGAAAACTTTCATAAAACTATAGGAACAAATCAAAAAGTGGAATTTGCAAAACCTGATGGATCAAAGTCAATTAAACGTCAATAAACAAACAGTAACCCTGACTGTCTAAAGTTTGGAGGAACTTTTGTCTCACATCATCAATCTTTATCGCATCTAAAGATTAATGCACATCTCGGCCTGGGTGATGATGCTACATTAGAAAAACAAATATAATGTTATAAAATGACAAACCATGAGTTCGTACATTTTGATATTTTAATTTTGTAAAATTCGGTTTTGATAATGTCTTAAATTATTAGTTACTTATGTATATTTCAAGAAATAAACGTATTTTTTGAAATCACGAATGACTAATTGATTACATTCCAAAATAGAGTCGATATTTTATAGTCTTTTTCTAGAAAAGGAGCTCTCAGTTGAATTTTCTTTTGTTTAAAAATTTATTATTCGAAGGGATTATTTACCTTTAAGTCTAACTCAAAATTGTATGATTAAAGGCTACTTTTGAAAAGACCACCAAATGCCTGCATTATACCTCGATCAAATCAGTCATTTTAAAGTTTATCCTAAATTTGTATAAAACAAAAGTTTACAAATTCTTGATACTTTAGAACCCTTGAATAAATTTAATAAGTTTCGTGGCACTATTGCAAAGTATGAATGACGAAGTTGACGATTGGCAATAATGCCCATTGAAAATCAGTATTGAAAGGTATCAATTGCTAAATTATCATAATGATAAACCTCTTTAAGAAGTTAGAATTTCATTGCAATTAAAATCATCATGCAAATTTCAGCTACATTTTGGTGCTTTCTGATGAACAATGCAATAAATAATAAACGGGCTCATGGAGTCCTCCCTAGTCGAAAATACTATGAAATCTTTAAAGAATTTTGGAAGTTTCTTGAACAATTCTTTGCAAGAAATTGGAAAGATTTTCAAGGATTCTTTAAAGAAACTTTAAAGATATTAAATGCTCTTACAGAAAATTAAAGATTATAAACATTCTTAAAGAAACTTTAAAGATTATTAAATCTTCGTAAAGAAAATTTAAAGATATAAAATATTCTTAATTCTAATACAGACAACTTAACTGAATTTTAATGATAATTACCATTGGAATTTGTGTACAAAACATAAAGTTAATCAAATAATTTCCATTTCTAGCATGGTTAACTTTTGTAAATAAACTAGAATTATAATAAAATATACTGACATTAAAAGATATGTAAATAAGATCAAAACTTGTTAATCTCATCTGAAGAAAACACTTTGTAGGAATCGTGAATTAGGAAGAGGAAGATATTGATGAAGTAATTCATGCACAGATGAAGTAAATTATATTAACAAAGCAAATCTTATTATTGACGATGTGAATTTTAACTTTGCATTATAAGGTCGCTTGGAAAGATCATAGATTATTGAATCATCGTCTTACATGTATTTTGAAAATAGTTGCAAAGTTTAGTTAATTGCGATTTCATAGAAATTTTTCAATTTGCTTCTGTTCTCAACCAGGAAGAGGCACACTATTGCCATTTAGAAAAAGTTTCACATTAAAGTCATGCATAATGATAATTCTTTGATTTATCTTTGGAACATCAGATAAAATGTGATATATACATTACAACCATTACCTGTATCCAATTTCCAGTGCAATGAGATCAGTAGGAATGTCATTGATTGAAGAAAACTTATCATTAATAAAAAACGATGAAGGTTCATCTGTGTTCAAGTATTTGTCTTTTGGTGGAGGAGGCACATTTATATTTGACAATCAATCCTAAAAAACGAATGTCATATATGTAAGCACAGTGTTTATAATTCCAATGAATTATATTTAAACCCTTTTGTAAATTATGTGATTCATTTTAAATTTACAAACGCATCGCAGAGGTTTCCTTGATGCTAAAGCCAAATATTTTGCAAAATTATAGAAAAAATTCTTAATTAGAATGTAGGAAGTTGAAAAAGAAATAAAAATATTTGAAATGAAACTATATTGCTTCTTTAAAAAATATTGATATTTAAGTAGAGACAACTTGATTTTGTTAAGTTTCATTTCTTTAACACTAGAATTGCAGTTATTCCTTAAGAATAATTTGAACACTCTCTGATTTCACAGTTTCACTCAAATAACTAAAAATTTCAAACATCAACGCTACTACAATTTTGAAGATATAAGACATTTTAAATATTATACCTACTCTAAGATATATGAATTATTATCGAAGAAATATTTTTGGGGGTCTAAGTGATACAGATGGTCTGTAATTCTCGCATAATATAGTGTTCTACTAAAGTTTAATTAGGTAATAATAACGGATTTTAAGTTTAAAATTTGTCAGACATACTAGTACACTTGAATAAAAAGTGAAAATCAATGGCAGGCTGCTGGGTTTGAGTTTCTTCTTTCCACATTTCGTTAAGTAGAATAATGAATTTTCAAAGTGCTTTTCACAAATAGAAATGTGCCTAGTTGCTGTCCACATGTAGCATTGGGAGTAGGATTATAAAAATATATAGGCTACTATAATAAAGAGAAACTTTGAGCACTTTTGAAACTCTTGGTACTTGAAGCCAATTTTAGCGGATATATATTCTCGTGGAAAAACAAACCAATCATATTAAGAAATTAATAATGGCTAATGTCTTTTTGTGTTGAAAGCTTTGATTCGATCAATTGTAAAATTTCGTAGATACACCAACAAATATCAATAGTCAAAATTTTTTGATTTCAAGAATATTTCATCAATTCTTTCAATGTATTCAATTCAATTTACTTATAATGTGCTGGGAACAGAGTTATTCGAATTGAGGCGATTATGTAGGCCCAATCCCGGCCCAGCCCAACACACCTTAGGCCCCAACCCATCGCGGCAATGTCAAAATCCCAATTATTCGTGCCAAATTATTTTTTATGCCATTGATAGTGTCTTTTACCTGATAGTCACATAAGCACTACACAATGAAGTTGATTGAATACTTTCAATAATTTCTTGATTAATATGTGAATTGTATTCCGGTATTTAGTCCGTCAAAGCTAAATCAATTCTGTTGAAATTCAATTTATATTGTTAATCTTAATACAATAATCGTATTATACAGGGCCATAGGCCTGGGGTATTGGGAGTTCAACCTTTCCTGGAGCAGATGTTAACCCCTTCTGTAAATAATTGCGTTTGGTTACCGAATAGTATTGAATGTGCATTTTCATTATTATTATCAGTGAAGACAAAAATTGTCTAAATTCTTATAAGTTTTTGTATAGATTAATCTTAAATTGCTTAAAAATTTTTTTAACATTTTGTTGGTTTAATCTCAAAATTGTTAAACTTTCATCTCAAAAATAAACAATTTCAAAAATCTGATTGCACAATGTAAATGGGGTGTGTCTCCTGGTTTTCTAAATGAAACTGCTTATATTTTAGCCGATAAATAATGCAGTATGGTTAACAAAGATCACTCATGCCCTACTAAATCATTTTGTCCGAGTGTTCCTTTGTTTTTTAGTTTTGTACATATCTCCGTTACATCTTTATTTGTGTTCATTCTCTTTGTTTTGTCCATTATAAATATTTAACTTTGTTTTTAGGAGCTTGCTGCGGATTCCGTTTTGTTTTCTTTTATTTTCGTTTCTTTAATGCTTTTTGTCAACATTACATTAATATTTACTAATAGTGTGGTCTGTGAATGTTGACGGGACTGAGGCGTTGTAGTGTTTTTTTGTACAGTGATGACAAAAGAATTTCCACTGGCTTCTTATATTTTGAGTACCATTTATGTGTGGGAAAAAAGGAAATAAAGATGGTTTTTTCTAAGATGTTGCAATTTAAATCGATCGTAATTTTAAATCGATTTAGAACTAAAAATCGAAATCAGTGAAAAAATCAAAATAACTTTGATAGGTTTTTTTGGTCATACCGTAAACAAAGCACCATTTTTTTCTTGAGAAGGTTGGTATGAAAGTACGATTGGACGAACCCAAAAAATTATTTTCCAAGAATTCTAAGAAATTCTTTATGAATTTGAAAGAAAACACTAAAAATATTTTAAAAAGCATGTATACTCTTAAACACTGTCTTAAATAAGTTTTAAAGGACATTGAAAGAATCGAAATCGTAGTTATAAATAGATAAATTTGAGAGAATCGAAATTGTAATTAAAAATCAATTTATTTGAAAAAATCGATCAAAATCTAAAAGATAAAAACGCCACAATATATATATATATATATATATGCATAATTGATACAAAAAATTGGTTATTTATGTAAATGGGACTTATAATATTGTATGAATTATTGAATGCGATGCACTCCCAATGAGTGGGAAAATGAAAATATAGTCCTCTACACAAAATTTGACTATATGATTTCAAATATCATATAAATATCATTTCAAATGATGTTTTAAAAATTTTAATATTTATACATGTTTTCATAATCCCAGAATCGTCTGTTCTATGAGCAGACTTTTTCATTAAGTCCTATTGATATATAATCATAGTCTGTAGGTTGAAATGGTTTGTTTTGATTTAAAATTCTTTCAAAAGAGTTTAACTAATTTCATTCAATGTGTTTAATATTTTTGATAAAGAAACATGTACAATTTTAATAACTCAATTTATTTTATGCTTTAGTAATGAATTTAAAGTCTTTTGTATTGATTGGCATTATTTTAATTTTTGCAATCACTACGACGGTACTACAAATAATTGTAATTCATTCATCAAATTGGGTAAAAGATTCACGGCTATCATATCCCTTAACTAGTGAATCACTTATTACATTATTAAGACTTTACTATATGGATGGCGATCTAAGAATAGAAAATCTTCCTCATCGCTTATGTCATTCTCTAAACGTATTGGCTCTACTGTTTTTGTATATTTCATCAGCTTCAGCCATATTCCTTGGTTGCATTAGCTCATTTCAAGTAAGTGAAGTTCTAGATATTACTAGCTTTAGTCAAAGTTTCCTCTGGATTCCCTTTAAAGTTTGAAAACTCCCACCTAAAATATTTTAAATTTTGCAAAAACATTATTCTTATATTTTAAATATAGGGAATTTATTGCTAAAAATTTCCTCATCATCATAACAAACATATCAACTACCCTGAAGTAACCTATGGTCTGATGTGGATTAGAAAGTCCAAAAAATAGCATATCAGATAAATATATTTTCCCTTTGTGAATATTGAAAATCTTGTGGCAGTCTTAATCATCGTAAATGCAATTTTGCATGTTGAACAATGAGACTCGTCACTGAAATCAATGTTATTTGAAATATCTTTCACTTATTCTCAATTAGCTATATTTTAAAATTTCTTGTTTTGTAAAAATTTCTTCACTTTTTAGTTATATTCTTTGCAAAACTACAACGACACATTCTTACATATTTCTTGCGTTGAGCTAAAATTATTGTGTAAATGTTAATATTCGGCTGATGATGTAGAATTTTGTGAACCTAGATACAGTATTTAGATGGTGTATGATGTTGAAGGTAGATGTATGTCCATAATAGCCATGGGAGCAGGAACCTGTCATGCTATTTTTGCATTCCTTGGCACAACACTAGCTGAAGCATATTTCCTGAAGCACTTCATTTTCGATCGCTATGGATGGGCACACCATCTTGCATGGATCACTGTTTTCCTCACATTAGTTCCAATTGCAATTACAATGCTCAGATTGTGGCTTATTCGTAGAGCATTAGAAAAAGAAGTACAGCAACCAATACAAAATCCAAGAAGAAAATTACGTTCCTAACTTCATTCATTGCAGTAAATGAATGACTGCGTAAAATTTTTGTAAATATAAGTGTACTTGTTCAACTTAAAGTTATCCAAATTGTTTTTACAATTATTTGAAATGTGCATACATTCATCTGATATATGAATGGGTATGCACGTATATCCAAATGATATATATATATATATATACAATTATAGTGAGATAATGGAAAAATTTAAAAAATCGTCTATTAAAATAGATTTGTTGATACACATTTAAATTTTTTTGCCCTGTTGAGAAACTGAAATCATACTTTACCATCCCCACACTCGCAAATTTTTAAAAAATATTCGTTGTAATATCTAGAATAAATGTACATTAGGTAATCTTGTTGCATCCATTGATTTCTACATGTAAATATTAACATGTCTCTGCATGTTGGCAAATATTTAGACCTATGTTTACGAATACAAGCAAACTGGAATTATCAGTGTGTCACAAGTTTCAGATGCAAAAGAATACAATGAACACTATTTCATCTAATTTTTTCTTTACATGTGTACATTGTGGGCTGTTATATGCCTAAGCTTGCTTAATACACAATACAAAATAAAAAGCAAATCTGTACAATAATTTATAATCGTACATACAATACCTAAACTTTATAAAAGAACAAAAGGACTTTGTTATTAATCTATTAATTGATTATTGAATTTAAATATGAAAATACATTTATTAACACTTCTCAATGATCAAATAAAACATTCATTTAACAATTTTATTTTTGAAGTTGAACTTGTGGATTGAAATAAGATAATTTTTAAATAAATTGCATCTGCAAGTTTAGTCATTCCACTGTTGTTAGAACTTAAAATGTACAATGCTGTCTATATGCATTGCCGAACTAGATCATTGAAACCCTAGTGAAACTTGCAATAATGGGCAAGATCTTTCAAATTTCTTCTATAAATTACAAAACTTGATAAGAAATTAGAAAACTTGCATAAATTGCTAAGATTTTGCTAAGAATTTATCAAGTTTTTATCATGTTATGTAAGAAAAATTTGGTAAGATTTCGCCACAAACCAATAAAAACACCGATCTTGAAACAGCCATGGAATCGATTTTATAGTGTTCATTTGCAGTCGAAAAATTTAAATTATGAATTTTCTAAGCTTTTTTGACGTCATTTTTACAGGCGTTTTCCAAATTGTTGAATCCCATCTATCGTCAAAAATAGTACCACTATCATTTGTGGTAAATGTAGATTTCTATGAAAATAGACGAAATTTGTAAAAGTGAATTTTGTCAAAAAGTGAAACATCAAAAAAATTGGGTAAAATTGCGATGCTTAAGCAAATTTCTAGCCTTATTAAAAATTTAATTCCAAATTATTTATATTTTCATGATATTACGAAATGTTACTTTATCTCCTGTTTTATGGAAGCTATTGACAAATATGTAATAACTAGTTTGTCAAAGCAAGATTAAATTACATCTACCAACAATAGCAATACATCTCTTAGAAATTGTCTACGTCAATATATTAATGAATTTCTCACATGTAACTATTAAGAATCGCAACTTAAACGTGATTGGTAGAAGTGGAATATTAGTATTCTATGTCAAATAGGAACAGCGGAAGCAGGGGCGCACCCAAC
>CABFPE010000710.1:14402-32182 GCA_900660155.1 Hofstenia miamia | reverse complement strand
AAAAATAGTATGCAACAGATGATATTCTGTTTACTACACAAACAATGTAATGTCACCTTTTTCACGGTATGACTAAAAATCAATCGAAATAACTTCAATTTTTTCAATGATTTTGATATTTTTCGATTTCTAGTTCTGAATCGATTGAAAATTTCCATCTTAGAAAAAACTATCCTTCCCAGCAAATGATAAATTTTATTAAATACATTAAAAGAAGTGATAAAATTTTCATGAAATGAAGAAATTTCGTCTACTGATATGTATCCGTGTATCTTTGAAATTTTGGCGTTGATCAAATCAAAGCCTGGTAGAGGGGTGTATCCCACGTAGCCAAATACTGGTGGACCACCAGTGGCAGATACGGTGGCCCACCAGGTGGGTTTTGGCCACCCGTGCACCAGTGGCTAGCTGGTGGTCCACTGTTGGCTAATTGGTGGGCCACTGGTGGCAAAAGTATGATTTAAGCATTAGAGCAATGTCTCAAATTATTATTTTATATTAATAGAGTTTAAACATTGCAGTTTAAACTAACACAAACCCAACAAAGGGTTGAAGGAAATGCTAGCAAGCTCACAATTTACATTGAATTAAGATTGACAATGGAAAGTATAATGAATTTTTTATTATAAGCAATAACAACAAGCACACAAAAATGCCCAATTTAGATTTAATTTTCAATTTCCAAAGAAATTGCAATTTTTAAACATTATTTTTTCTAATAATTAAAATTATATTTTGCCCAATTTTAGGTATTCATGTAGCCATTGATTTCAAGGTCCACAAATAATCGTGAATAAATTATTTTGAAATTTCATTCTGCCTATATATCTTATAATTTTTGCAAACGGAAAATTGCAAAAAAGCTCTTCACAATGAATTTTATATGTTTATGAGATCAAAGAGAGCATAATAATGAATAATATTTTACTTGCAAGCATTAGCTCATATATTATTTATGATTAAGAGTAAATCAGATGTCACTAGTGGTCCACCGGTGGTTCACTGCTGGCTATGAGTGGCTGAAATTGCTACTACTGCCACTACTTATCCACCAGTGGTCCACTGGTGGCTATCAGTGGCTGTAATTGCCACTCCTGCCACTGCTTCCCCACCAGTGGTCCACTAGTGGGAACTGGTGGCCGCCCATGCCACTCATTGCACACCAGTGGACCACCGGTGGTGGCTACGTGGGATAAAGCGGGAAACAGGTTCCAGTTAAAAGAAAATTTCTAAAAGTATATTAAAGACTAGTCATTTAAAGCAAATATTCATAACTTACCTCAAACTGCTCGGTTGTTTAAAATTATATACTAACTAAATCTGTAGATTGCATATCATCACACCCACACATTAAGCGAATGCTTTACTACATTGTTATTGGGGCTCTGTTTCCATGGCAACCTGTGGAAATTATATATTAATTGCAAACCTCGCTGTGGAAATTGAACTGGAATGTGGTTTTAATAGTGCATTTGTTTCTCGCCTGGCTAATTTATCTTTAGTATATGCAGTGATCCAAGTTTAGAATAATGATTGGTTAAAAACTGTCACATTTTGGTAGTATCGCACGTCTAACAACCTGAGACTGAGAGAATTAGCGATGTAACGATCATCACGTCACTAATTATCTCGAGGGGCAAGAGTTGCAATGCTTTCAAATGTGACTGATCAATTTTTAGCCTATTACTATTGCAAGCATGGGCGAGGGCGGATACAGGGGGTTCAAATATCTGGTATTTGTTAAATGTATTTCTTTGATCTTTTACGCTCTAGATCCTGAGATAATATTTCAATGAAAATACGAATATTTAGTTTTCAAGACAATATATATTCTAAAATTTGCTTTGAATCACAGACCCAGTAAAACCAAAGCAAGCGAAACTTCAGCGAACATTGTACGTGCTACGTTCGCGAAAAATAGGCCTAATTTGACCAATGAAAGTTAGCAAATTGTTTACTAGGTATAAAAAAGAGATTTATCGCTAGAATTTAGCTAACAGAACGCTCATAATTCACAATTAATAAAACATTAAAAACAGCTAATGCTGCAAAATAAATAATATCAAATTTCTGGTTTTCATCACTTAATATGTGCATTAGTTGAAATATATTGCTATTTTTCCAAAGCTTGTATCCATATTGTCATGTATCTTCACTAGAAAACAAAATAATAAATCAAAAGTATAATCAATTAATATTTTTCAAAGATTGCTTAAAGAAATCATAATTGTTTTTAAAAAACGTCTGTTGCTTTTTTCTATTGAACTCTTTTATGCGTGCTTCGCCAATTTATTTAATCGAATAGCATATTAAAACTCAAGCAAAGCTTATTTATATATATATATATATATATATACTATCAATTGACTACAATGACTATCATATTTCACTAAATCCATTTAGACAGCACAGGTGCTTGTAAATTTGAATTTCTAATAATTCTTATAGTACCTTTGTCAAATAAAAAAATATAATGGCATTAATAAAAATTGATAAAGTTTATAAAGTTGTAATAAGCAATCAAAAAAATTATTCTAAATACTAAAATTAGTCACAAAAAGTTTACTCCGAAAAAAATCCAATGAATAATATCACGGATTTTTAATAATTTCACATTTTTGTCATATCAGAAGCTAATTGTTTGAATTCAAATCCCAACATTTTCTAATATTTTGGAATAGTATTCCTAAATTTGGCAACAATGTACCCTTATTGGAATGAGCTTGTGGACGAAATTTCGAAACTGATCAACAGGAAATTTTTGGTGACAGCATGTACAAGAATGTAACTTTACAAGATCTCTCAAATTTAAAATAGCAAAGTAAATACCGGTGAAAATATGTAGAAAAATGGAATCTTTAAATTGGATTTTTTCTGTTTTGCCCCCAGATCCAAAACAAAATTCGCATGCAAAATCTTGGGTGAGGAACACACTCACACTCATGGTCCTTCAACAATTATTGCAAATGTCTTCACCACCTTCGAATGAAAGCTTTTTAGCCTAAAAATACGTAATCTGAAAACTTAATAAACTGAAAGTATATAAACCTTCAATAATAAACACTTTTGATTTAGAATTAATATTTTATAAAAAAATTGAATTATGAAATGTGAGTAAAGATCTATTTACAAGGAAATTTGATAGTTCTTTATTCGACTGAGCAGGAAATCACTGATTTGTTATCCAAAAAGCACCCTTTGGAAAAAGACGATTCGCCAATTCTCTGTAAAATGATATTCTGTTTTTTTATTTCCAGCAATTACTCCTTTCTAAAAACAATAATAAACTAAAACGTACAAAAAATTCCTAATTCCTCGACACATTTCAGTCGAAATTATTTCGTCTTTAATGGATGATGTCACTATCAAATTAAAGCAGCTGAACTAGTTGAAACTGGAAGAGATTCGTTTAAAGACTCTGACACCAAAGTATAAAAATTTCTTAAAAACATGTGTAAAAATATTTCAAAATGCAAAAATATTTACAATATTGCGTTTTAAGTTTCTTAATAAACATTGGTTGGAATTTTTATTATTTATTGCTAAAATTAACATATCAACGATATTTAGCACTAGTTTTTCGATTAACCATATTTTGAAACACCACATTTTTTGGACAATGCAGTTGCCCAGAAATTAGGATTTCTATAGTACAAAATCTAAATGATTTTTGGACAACAACTATATAAGGAAAATATCAAGACAAAAAACATATGTAACGATGTTGTTGGAAGAAGTCAACATATGGGCGATAATGATTCTATCTAAATGGTTATTGATTAATGAGTGGTCAAAACTAAATCATGATCAGACAGACAACGTATTGCTAGTGAAACTAAAAGATAGTTGTGATAAATTCTGTCATGAAGCTTTTGAAATGCATATAGGCCATGTAAAGCAGAATAAGACGGTATTCTGTGGATTTAAAGAAATGAGCATTTGATAAATCATATAAACTCGCAAGTTATGCAATTGTTTGATTCCAAAAATATTGAGAAATTTCTTGTATTTGTTGAGGAGGCGGGCGATATGCAGTGCAACCTATATAACATTATTCAATATAAACAACCTAACTTAAAAATGAAATTTAACAATATTCCAGATTTTTTTAACTGTACATGAACAGCAAATACACTAATCACTAAGGTAACCATTATAAAATTTCCAATTATTAGTTTTAAAAGTTAATTCAAGCGTTTTTTGTTGTTTTATTTCGGTAAAATGAAATTATATTTATGTAAAGCAAGGCCGAATCTTGCAAAACAGGTAAGGAACAGGCTGAATGAATTTAGAATTATTATGAATAAGTATTATTTTAGTTTGTTTAGTTTCATGCAGATTGGAAAGCGTAAAAAAGCGGAAGATAATTTTTAGACCTAATATTATTCAATTAGTATCATGAAAACTAAACTTTTAACCTCGAAAAAGCAGCTTTTTCATCAAACCAAGGCAGCAAAGATTCATGTAGTCTGAGATGAAACTTGAATTTCAAAATGGAAAAAGTTACATTCTTTCCAAAAAATGGAAGTTGTCATGCAACAAAACAAATTTTTCTGACATGTGATGATGTAGTCTATTTAATAATTATATATTTTCATTCGCAAGAAGTTGTTCTTAGTTAAAATTAGGGCAACCAAAAATAATAAAAGACAATTTTTTTCTGTTGTTCTATTTTGTAGCCTGCTTAAAATTTGATGGTCTTCAAACCTGAAGTGCAGTTAAATAGGAATATAAAGTCATAGAAAATCATATTATTGATTTTTGAAAAATAGGATAATTCTGGCTAAAATGTCAACAAAGTAATACGTTGGCATAGTTACATTAAAATTAAGAAAAACTTTTAATATTAATGCTGGACAGCTTTAAATGATTTGAACTAAGACAATGATATTCATTCTATGTCAATTAATGTAATCCCCGGTATAACCCTCGAGAACTTTTATTGCTAACTAAATTTTAACCAGACCCGCCCAAATGGTCAATGCATTTCTGTGACTGGCCATATATGCTGGAAGCTGAAAAAATAACAAAGGAACTATATACATTATTATTTCATGGATTCTGCAAGGCACATGTGTTGCACAAATTTACCATGCCTATTCAGGCAAAATACATGAGGGTTTACAATCTAATAGCTTTAATTAAGCTGCTATCATAAAAAGTCAAAGTTGTTCAATGTTTGACAGAGTTGAAATTCCATCAGATGTTATTACACCCATCCTTGATCTTGGAAATGATACCTGCGAAATAATCGCTATATCAAGTCACGATTAGAAAACATTGGTTTCACTGCTATAATCATTATAGTATAATGGAAGAAAGGGGATGGACATTTAAACGGAATTGTACGACAAGTTACGAAATGCCAAAAAAATCTAGCCTATGACAGAAATCTTAACCACAGTAATATTTGGACATTTATGTGCTGTTATTATAATTTAGCAAAGTAATTGGTTTGAAAAATTAACTTTTCATTACATAAGTCTTTGAATTTGTTTTATATCTTGTTCTCTGTAATAGAAAAACGTTTTATATTGCTTAAATTGATCATTTTGAAAAATGGATGGTCATATTTTAGGGCATATTTAAATAATTCGTCATATTTTATCATAAAAATAAGGTCATTAATTTTGTTTTTTTAAAGTCATATTTCTGTTTGGTGGTTGCCCTAGTAATAATTGAACAATATATTATCTGGTATCCGGTAAATTATCTGGTATCCGGCAGTCAAATTAACGAAATTATCCGGTATATTCAATTCTCTTTCCAGATCCTATTCTTACAAATATCATACATACAGATTAATGTTTTACATTTCTTTCATTTTATAAGAGCAAATGTACAACAAAATTTAAATATTTTTGCGGTAAAAGCATAAATTTTGCGGTAAATTATTAAATTTCTTTTTCAAAGCAGAAAAAGCCTACGTCATTGCAGCATATTATCTTTTGATTATAACAGACTTTATTTGAGTGGGCATAGCATATGCCCGGTTATTTGAGCGCCTGGTGCCCACCCGATTACAGTAATGCTCGGTGCCCGCCCTCCCTTCTGCCCGGCGGGCCCCGGCATGCCCGCAAAACACTACTGTCAACTTCAAAACCACGTCCATATTCACCTGTGTATAGTTCGAAGTTCGAGATGTATGCAGAGTTCAGGTCGCAACATCCATATACATTCATTCGAAATTTTCCAGGTTTTGATAAAATGTAAACTCGAAATGGGCAGTGACCTCTAACACTATTAACTCCTGTCCAGCAACATATAAACTAATATTATAGGTATTTCAACTATAATGTCACGAATTTGATTATAATAAGCTGAAAGCATCCGTCCAAAAAATCCAAATATGATGTGATAGCTCAAAATATGAACTAATTTTGCTCATAGATGCTTTTAAAATATATATACTTGGTATGCATCGTTCTATACAGTGCTTCAGTGAAAGATTACAGCTAATATTAACTGAACTCAACTCATATTTTGCTTAACGATTATTAAGCATTAAAAAAATTCTCCTCTTCAAAAATTTGCTGAATCTATATGAATTTTCTAACTTTTACTGTTAATTTAAAGAACATACCCGCAATAGAATTCAGAGCAGTCATAGCATTCTATATCACATGTCATTTTTTTCTGACAAGCCGCATATTGAAGCATAAAACAATTACGAAATGGACCAACTTCTTCATTGAATACCACATCACACTTCTTTCTAAATGGAGCACAAGAGCATGTGGAGTTATCACTGCAAATTGTTTTCTTGCAATCGATTGCAGCACATTTATTGCAATTTTCCTCATCAGTGCCATTTGGGCAGTCAGAATTGCCATCACAAAAATACTCTATAGGTATGCAAATATGATAGTAATTTAAACACTGAGCAGTTCCAGTTTTACATTCAAAAAACTTCTCATCTGCATCGCCTTTGCAATCCTTAACATTATCATTCAGTTTATTAAATGGCAAACATGTAGTGTTTGGGCAAAGATANTATATATACCTAGTGTATCATCATTATGTTGTATCAATATAAAAGACATGTCATTTTAGGATCAACACTACTGTAACAAAAGTAACATTATACAATTGAAGTTCAAACATGAGGATTATTATAAATAATGTTCAATCAGATCTCCATTGTTCTCAATCACTAATTGCAGTCGACTTTTAAGATGATGAATGGCTGCTCCATATTTGCCAGGAGTGATACGGGCTTGTTCTTTTTGTATGCGCCGATTTATATTGCGAGATCATTAGGTTGCCCAGCGCTATATATTCTGTCTTTCAACAAAGACCAAAACCAATAATCTAATGGCGACAGATCTGGAGGTAAAGCAAATTGTGGGCTGAATCTATCCCAAAACATCACCTTGGGGCTATGCAAAGATCTTGCTTCACACATTCTGGTATTCATGTCACTCCATATAACGCAGTTTTGCCGGTTAAGGCGTCCATCTAAAGAAAACTTTGTATCATCGCTCCAGCAGATGTTGAGAATATTTTCATCGCAATTTGCCAACATCAAATTAGCAAATTCCACTCTCTTCTCCTTGTCTGTTTCATTAAGTTGTTGGTGCAGTGCGATTTTGTAGGGACGAAGACTTAGTTTATTTCACATAATACGATGAACACTCATATGTGGAATATTGGTAGCTACGGTGATTTGACGTGTTGATGATAAATCATATTGGCTCGTTGATGCAATTTGTTCATGGGCCTCTTTCACTGCTTCCTGCCGATCACCTTGTAATGACGGTCTGCCAGTACTGGTTCGTGCTTCAACAGATCCAAATCTCTCGAATCGTTTAACTGTATCACTTATAAATTTAAGTGTGCACGGTGGCTTACGTAAGTTATGAAGAGTCTGATAGCGTCGTAGTGCTGCCGTTGAACTCTCACCATTCTTATAATAAAGCTTGACTAACTAACTGCGCTGTTTGTACAACCGTTAAATCCATCTGAAATGAGAGAAGAAAAATAATGAACATTATTTATAATAATCCTCATGTTTGAACTTCAATTGTATAATGTTACTTTTGTTACATTATTGTTGATCTTAAAATGACATGTCTTTTATATTGATACAACATAATGATACACTAGGTATATATATATATATATAAATTTTATGTCTGCGAAAAGGAATAGGCTAATTTCATTTTGAAAAATAGGTATAGATTATATTTTTCTTTTTAATTTGAATCTGATGCCAATTTTTGAAGATCCGGTTAAAACCGGTTAAAATCCGGTTAACTGGTGAAGTATAAAAGGCTTACAAATATTAAGCTTTTATTGAATAAAATCGTAGCAACATTATCATACATCATCATAAAAATTAATCACAGTGTAAAGCATTTATACATACGACATCCGTCGGTTTACCATAATCCAAGACTTGTCGGTTTACCTTATGATAAACCGGTAAACGTAATCAATTAGCCTAATAATTGTTCATATCAACTGGTAAAAAGAAATCCGGTTAACTCTTTCGCTACCGCGCGCCGTGTTTCACGCCAAGCCGTGCGTTCATTTTGGACCGGGCGCCGTGTTTCACGACATAACAAAGTTGCGTTCATTTGACTTAAAATAATGTATTAACTCTGGCAAATATAAAAGTTTGTTTAAAAATTGTAAGTCAGATTTCAAAAGTAGGTCAGTCAAGTAGCCTTGTCCAGTAGTAAAAACCCCCCAGTAGTGAAAGAGTTAAAGCATCGTGGAACGCACAGCACTAGTGATTATCAAAATGGTCAGAATAGAGACACCTATTGCTGGTGCCGACATAATTGAAGCGTTTAACGTTCTCCTCAAAGAAGTGATCAATTCAAAAAGTGCAATTGCGGCTAGTCAGTTTACTGGAAGGAAATTGATTGAATTGAGATCCACCGTACCACATAAAATAATTGAATATATGCATCTCTTTCATTATTATCAATGACGTGTTTAGTTAATTTTTTTCTATTTCGTATATTAATACAGAATGGAATTTTAAATAAGGCTACTGCAGAATCTTCATCTGCAGACTACTCTGTTAAGCAAGTTATGTTATTTTTAAATTTGTTTGGTTTCTAATTTTTGAAATTTACGCCAAGCAATTCACCTTCACAGATTTTCACAAATGTTTAGGAATTATGGAAATATATGCTGCTAACATTGAACCTGATATAGGCTTCAATTATCAAACTAATTGCAAATTTCATAGCAAGATATCAGTGATCGACCACTTTGATGTTGACGAAATTCAAACAAATTTAAAAAGTATAGGAGATTAGAATTTGCAAATTCACATGGAATTATCCAGATTATTATAACTTTTGTGCCCAAAACAAGAATTAGCAAGTAAGTATTTACTTTCTCATATAGAAAAATAATGCTAAATTTATACATGCAAACTTACAGATTTTATTTTAGACTTGGAAAGAAAACTGCACAAAGGAATTCAATTTGTTTTTAACCTTGCCTTGAGAAATTACAACTCAAGGAAGATTGAATTACACAGTATAGGAAATTCCATTTTAATTAACTTTCTAAACGTCATCATTGAAATAATACGATGATCCTATTATTCGCTATTAAGTAAATTCATACTTATGACGAATTCTAGCACATCATCGCACTTTATTTTAGTGTCATGTGGAAAACAAAAGATCTTGATTTACAATGAAGGTAGAAATAATAAACTTTTGTACTTTTTAAATGTCAAGTGCAAATATATTTGTTACAATATTGATATTTTCTCCTCCTTTCCGGTCTTTTGTTACTACAAATGTACGATTTGTCGTTTTATATTTTTATGTTTCTGCATGAAGTTTAGCTCTTAGAATAGGACAATTTACTCTTTTCTATTACAATTCATTTGAATTCATTACTAATTTGCAACAAATAAGCAAATTTGGTAATTTTGCTTTATAAAACAAATGTACATTACCAACACCAAAGTTGCAGTTATTGATCATTTTCCATTAAAATGCAAAGCACATTTAGTTTAGCCGTCATAAACTAGATCCCATATTTTTACTTTTATATTGTATGTCAATGATCCTATAAAATTCTATTTCTTTTTGCACTATGAAGCTTCAACATAAGTGCTATACTCAAAAAGTAACTGAATTAATATATGAAATTGCAGTCACAAATTCCATTCAGTTTTCTTTCACAAAACTCATGCTACTATTGCTTTCAAATCTACTGTATGTTTTATCTGCTAAGATTATTTTCGAAAATGGCTGATTCTGATATATGCATGGTATTATGATATATTGAACCGTAACAAACTTCAAAAATTTAATGAATATAAATGACTTCAATTAAAAATTCATATACCTCATAATATAACATCTACAATTTATAAAGAACATTAGCATTTGCTTGGCTGCCTTGGAGCCTATTTACTTTGCCCTTACTCGTAATCAATTGATTGACAATATTAGTATACTTGATGGCTTTAAGGTGTCTTATGCTAAAGAAGTTTCTTATCAATAGTATTGGTGCACTATTCTAAAACAGGCTCTTGTTAAAATTTTTCACAAATATGTTCTCATACTATAATCATTATTTAATGAATCTAAATATACCGATTTATTGTTTTTTTAAACAATTTTACATAATTCAAGCATCCATGACAAAAAACTAATGCTAATGAATCACTGGAATATCTAAAAACAATGGTTGGAAATATAAATTTATTGACGATGCAAAACAATGAATTGGGTTTTATTGATGTTTAATAGAAGTTTCTTTTTGCAAACACTTTTTATGCTAGTAAAATCATTTGAAGGTAATTTAGTAAAAGTTAGTATGCTATTGGCATTCAGGAATAAGCAAGTACCATCTACGTTTGATGAAGTCTTTTATTTAAATCATGCAGTATATTTCTTTAATCAGAACCGAAGCTTGCAAATCGAAAACAGGAAGTCTTGGAAAGTAATAGTTTTCTTTTGAGGAATAATTTCCGTTGCTCTTATTATCAATTGCTATAATATTAAAATATTTTCGAGTGCTTACGAATTTACAGTATATTAAACAGTCAACATCATTGTTGACAAATATTTATTCTCTAGAGAGTTGTTTCAAAACATGAAAGTACTAAAAGCACATGTATTTCAAATTTTTTTCAATTTAAAGTACTTTTGAGTTTAAGTTGTTCTTTAATTTGTTTAAAGTTCAATGAGAGCAAGGTGGATGTAAGCAGAATAGCTTATTAACACACGAGATTTCTGTATTATAATACCTCAAAATTTATAAATTTGATATGTATGTATATATATATATATATATATATATATATATATATATATATATATATATATATATATAATTGCATAATTAATACAAAAAATTGGTTCTTTATGTAAATAGGACTTATAATATTATATGAATTATTGAATGCGATGCACTCCCAATGAGTGGGAAAATGAAAATATAGTCCTCTACACAATATTTGACTATATCATTTCAAATATCATATAAATATCATTTCAAATTATATGTTTTAAAGAATTTTATGTTTATACATGTTTTCATAATGCTAGAATAATCTGTTCTATGAGAAGACTTTTTCATTAATCCTATTGATATATAAATATGATCTGTAGGTTGAAATGGTTTGTTTTGATTTGGAATTATTTCAAAAGAGTTCAACTAATTTCATTCAATGTCCTTAATATTTTTGATTATAAACATATACAATTTTAATTAATAAATTTATTTTATGCTTTAGTAATGAATTTAAAGACTTTTGTATTGATTGGCATTACTATAATGTTTGCAATCACTACGACGGTGCTACAAATAATTGTAATTCATTCAGCAAATTGGGTAAAAGATTCACGGCTATCATATCCATTAACTAGTGAATCCCTTACTACATTATTACGATTTTACTATATGGATGGCGATCTAAGAATAGAAAATCTTCCTCATCGCTTATGTCATTCTCTAAACGTATTGGCTCTACTGTTTTTGTATATTTCATCAGCTTCAGCCATATTCCTTGGTTGCATTAGCTCATTTCAAGTAAGTGAAGTTCTAGATATTACTAGCTTTAGTCAAAGTTTCCTCTGGTAAAAATAATATATTTCTTCAATTTTTAGTTACATTCTTTCCAAAACTACAACGACACATTCTTACATATTACTTGCTTTGAGCTAAAATTATTGTGTAAATGTTAATATTTGGCTGATGATGTAGAATTTTGTGATCCAAGATACAGTATTTAGATGGTGTATGATGTAGAAGATAGATGTATGTCCATAATACCTTTGTGAATATTGAAAATCTTGTGGCAGTCTTAATCATCGTAAATGCAATGTTGCATGTTGAACAATGAGAATCGTCACTGAAATCAATGTCATTAAATATATCTGTTCTCAAGCGGCTATATTTTAAAATTTCTTGTTTTTTCACATGTGTTCACACTAGCGAATCAAGTACTAAAGAGTTGAAGTTAATATTTGATTTTTCTTCTATTACAATACAACAGTAAAAATAATATATTTCTTCAATTTTTGGTTGTATTCTTTGCAAAACTACAACTACACATTCTTACATATTACTTGCTTTGAGCTAAAATTATTGTGTAAAATGTTAATATTCGGCTGATGATGTAGAATTTTGTGTATTTAGATGGTGTATTTTGTTGAAGATAGATGTATGTCCATAATAGCTATGGGAGCAGCAAGCTTTCATTCTATTTTTGCATTACTTGGCACAATACTAGCTGACGCATATTTCCTGAGACACTTTATTTTCGATCGCTATGGATGGGCATATCAACTTGAATTGATCACTGTTTTCCTCACATTAGTTCCACTTGCACTTACAATTTTCAGATTGTGGTTTTTTCGTAGACAACTAGAAAAGGAAGTAGAGCAACCAATACCAAATCCAGGAAGAAAATTGCGTTCTTAACTTCATTCATTGCAGTAAATGAACGACTGCGTAAAAATTTTGTAAATATAATTGTACTTATTCCAAATTAAAGTTATCCAAATTGTTTTTACAATTATTTGAAATGTGCATATATTCATCTGATATATGAATGCGTATGCACGTATCCAAATGATACATATAATTTATCCAATTATAGTGAGATAATGGAAAAATTTCAAAAAATCGTCTATTTAAATTTTAATAGATTTGTTAATACAAATTTAAATTTTTTTGCCCTGTTGAGGAACTGAAATCATACTTCATCACAATCGCAAATTTTTGAAAAGTATTCGTCATAATATCTGGAATTAATGTACATTAGATAATCTTGCCGCATCCATTGATTTCTACATGTATATATTGACATGTCTGTGTATGTTGGCAAATATTTAGACCTATGTTTACGAATACAAGCAAACTGGAATTATCAGTGTGTCACAAGTTTCAGATGCAAAAGAATACAATGAACACTATTTCATCTAATTTTTTCTTTACATGTGTACATTGTGGGCTGTTATATGCCTAAGCTTGCTTAATACACAATACAAAATAAAAAGCAAGGTCTGTACAATAATTTATAATCGCACATACAATACCTAAACTTTATAAAAGAACAAAAGGACTTTGTTATTAATCTATTAATTGATTATTGAATTTAAATATGAAAATACATTTATTAACATTTCTCAATGATCAAATAAAACATTCATTTAACAATGTTATTTTTGAAGTTGAACTTGTGGATTGAAATAAGATAATTTTTAAATAAATTGCATCTGCAAGTTTAGTCATTCCACTGTTGTTAGAACTTAAATGTACAATGCTGTCTATGCATTGCCGAACTAGATCAGTGAAACCCTAGTGAAACTTGCAATAATGGGCAAGATCTTTCAAATTTCTTCTATAAATTACAAAACTTGATAAGAAATTAGAAAACTTGCATAAATTGCTAAGATTTTGCTAAGAATTTATCAAGTTTTTATCATGTTATGTAAGAAAAATTTGGTAAGATTTCGCCACAAACCAATAAAAACACCGATCTTGAAACAGCCATGGAATCGATTTTATCAGAAACCATTTGCAGTCGAAAAATTTAAATTATGAATTTTCTAAGCTTTTTTGACGTCATTTTTACAGGCGTTTTCCAAATTGTTGAATCCCATCTATCGTCAAAAATAGTACCACTATCATTTGTGGTAAATGTAGATTTCTATGAAAATAGATGAAATTTGTAAAAGTGAATTTTGTAAAAAAGTGAAACATCAAAAAAATTGGTTAAAATTGCGATGCTTAAGAAAATTTCATGCTTAAGCAAATTTCTAGCCTTATTAAAAATTTAATTCCAAATTATTTATATTTTCATGATATTACGAAATGTTCATTATCTCCTGTTTTATGGAAGCCAGTGACAAATATGTAATAACTAGTTTGTCAAAGCAAGATTAAATTAAATCTACTAACAATATCAATACATCTCTTAGAAATTGTCAACGTCAATATATTAATGAATTATCTCACATGTAACTATTAACAGTCGCGGGGTTACAACTTAAACGTGATTGGTTGAAGTGGAATATTAGTATACTATGTCAAATAGGAACAGCGGAAGCGCAATATTTAGATGGTTTACTGAAAAGTCGGCTAAAGCTAAAATGGGCTAAAATTCATTAAACCTGGAATATTAATATTTATAGATTTTGAGTAATTGAAGAATTGAAATATACGTCTACTTTTGTGTTTGTAATCTATATTAACAGCTCTATCTTTCAACAGTGGCAAGTTATCTATAGAAACCCCCCAATCAATAAAGTACCTTTTGCAACACAGTTAACAAAAAATACATAAAACATATACATGTAAGGCATTTATTTAAATAGAAATATCAATTCCACATGTAGAAACACTATTTAGTTTTTCTAAATTGCATTGATTTATAATTTCCTAATTAAAAACTATCGTATTTTTAGTTTTTAGCCCATTTTGTAATTTAGCCCACTTTAGCTAACACCTATTTAGATTTACAAATTTCTCGTGTTCATTTTAGATTTTTCGATAATTAGTTAATGCTACAAAATTGCTTCTTTGTATTGCTTTCGATTGCAAGGGTTTTGCGTGTTAATTAAGTTTATAATTTATTTCACATTCCCCGTTTTTAAATAATTACTAATTGTTAGAGTCATTCATTCATGATAGTTATCAATATAATTTAATCAAAATTTGAACTTTTTGGTGTCTATTAAGTGGCTTAATTCTTTTTCTTTTATTATTCATTATCATTTTTGGCTTTTGTGTTTGAATCGATAGTTTTAAGTTGCATCCTTATCACATTATTTTTTTAAGTAATTCTGTATTTATTGCAATGCGTATCTATTATTAATAACTTGAACACACATTTTGGGAGTGATTTCATAACCTATCAATATGTTCAGATATAAATTATTAATTTTATTCCTCATTATTACTTTAAGAATTTTCATATGGAATCACTAAAAAATATGAAATGTAAATGGCGCCTATGATGTGTACTGTATTCGAAAGCGTCAAGGACGAATATTTTTTATTTACTAGTCTGTTAATGATGAACGATTAAATTCCCAAAATTGAATCAACAACAAAACATTTCGGGCTCGCACTGATTACGAATATAATAAAGGATTATATAATTTGATTCCTAATTTGATTCTTAATGCATTACCCACATTGATTAATTTGAATGAAACTCCGGGATTATTATAAAATCTATTGCTTTTGAAAGCCATTCGCTATGATCTCATCTTGCAAATTCCATGTTTTGTCTTGCAATAAGTTACATTTTGGTAAATGAAATTCCCACGCAAAGCATTGTTTCTTACAATTCCATTATGCAACCATGATGGAAACATAATGTGAACATAATGTTTACACGTGAAATAAAGAAACAGTATGGATGCATAATATGCGGATACAATATTTTCATAATTTAAACTGTTATACTATGTTTCACAACTTGAAATTTAACTTGTTAAGTTATATGAAATTACAATAACTATTTCTACATAGAATTTGATAAAATATGAATTAATAAAATGTATTGACTTGATGTACCAGAATGATTTCTGTTTTGTGCAAATGTTTCTGAGAGATTTGGGATTTTTCATTCTACTGCTGAGTGTACGGATTATGTTCAAGATATGCTTGTTCCAATTGAGATTGTTTTTGTAATGAAAGGCCAAGATCTTTAATTAAGAGCAGTTCTCTATTCCCCATGAATGAGCGGGTGGCGTTGATTTAAGCTTACTGTTATATTTTGGAAATAGTCGATATGATGTAAACCAAATAAAATATTGAATGAAATTCATATTCATTGTAATAAATTTCTTTGCTTGATTTTAATCATTCATTTAAATGCACATTATAATTGCTACCAATTGCTTAAATATTTTAGTTAAATTATATGAGTTCTCTATGCTACATATATTGATTATATTCTAAGCTTAACAGTAATGTACTTTTCGTTATTTTTCATCTTTAATATGTGTGTATTTATATAAGTATTTAATTTTACTCAAATTTGAGTATTCACATTTAGTTATGCTGAAGAAAATAATTGTTCAGTCTGGCGATAGAAAGAGGCAGAGAAAAGTTGGGTATATTAACACATGTGATTCAGATACCTTTGATTCTGATTCAATTCTTTCAAATTCGTTTAATGATTTACCGGATATACTAGGCATACAAGCTGATGATTCACGTACAGTTTCTTCATCGCCAGGGGTTACTATAGCAATTCCTCATTGGATGCATTGAATGATACTAAAGATTATCTGTACCTTGGAAACGATGTCAGTGTCAATCATTTCACAGCTTGCATAAAAATGATTGCTTCCAAAAATGCATTATCAGATTCATGCATTTCTGATGTTTTGCATTTGCTTAAATGTGTTTTACCAGTTAACAACAAGTGTCCATCTGCCTACAGCATCAAGAAATCTTTAAATGTAAGCAATAGAATACCTTAGATGCTATGTATACTTCTATCTGAAAATTTAATGTATTTCATTTATAAATGGTAATTCCATTTTTACAAAAGCTTATTGATGAGTTAAAAAGGGAATGTAATATAATTTTGTTGAAGTAACTTCAATTTTCAACAATGTAGAGTTGAAGGATTTGTTAAATTTTTTGTTTTGAAATACTTTAAGACCTTATTTTTTAATTAGCGTCATAGCCTACTAAATGACGGCCCGGATGTTTGCAGCAAAGCGAGAATAAAAGGAGGCATTAATTTGTTGGTCTTAAGAAGTCGTCACTGTGCAAATAAACAAATCAATAGTTGAAGCTTGGTCCAGATTTTAATATTTCGGGTCCAATTTTATTTCTGATGGATAAACACCCATATATTTCCTAACTTTTACCATTTAGATTGATCCTCAAAATAAAATTAATAAAAGAGATACATTGCGGAATGAAGATTGCATTTTAATAAAGTTCTCTACTTTCTTACAAACCCTCATTAGAAACCATTTTTCGGATATTCTTAAATATTGCACTGACATCAACTCTAATTTATTGAAGATCTCCCTTTGTCTTACCCTTCCGAGCAATGCCCAATAACTATTCATTTAATCTTCAATAGTGATGGTGTTTCAGTTGTCAAATCGTCCAATTTGAGTCTTTGGCCTGTTTGGATAGCCATAGTAGAATTACCGCCTATATTACGAATGTCTTTTGCAAATATTAAACTAGCAGCTTTTGGGTTTGCTAAAGAAAAGCATAACTGGGATGCTATTTTTGAGGTACTAATTGATATAATTTACAATAATGTACACTATTTATATTATATGCCTTCAAAATGTATGCATTAAATTGTG